>JASAMX010008607.1:0-35509 GCA_030248175.1 Microlaimidae sp. YZB2_3
AAAAAGAAGAGTTTTTTGAATTATGAATCATAGCAGGAATTTATAGGCATAATGCCCATTAAACAATTCATTAAATCAATTTTTAGAAATAAATGACTAATGAGTGAACAGGGAAACATCTTGGTTTTTTTATAACCAGTTTTTTGTCATAAAATATGACGTATTAATTAGACGCGTAGTGGAATCCAATAAACGTTCTACTTTATATAAATTTTTTTAATGAAATACTACATACTTATCAAATAGAAATTAAATACGAGAACCAGAAAAGTACAAAAAATACAAAATGGATAACAATTTTCAATCAAATACAAACTTTTTGAAAGGTCAAAATCACAATTAAGTTTTTGATTCGACTTATAACTAAAAAAAAACAGAAAAACGGGGGAAAAATTTAGAAGCTATAAATTACACTTTTTAATTTGTTTGATAAAAATTTTTTTTAACGAATTGGCTTATACAATCTCACGAGGCAAAGAATTCCATGCCTTTACAATACGGGTGCTAAAAAATGTTTATTTTATATCCAATCGAGTTTTTGGCATTTTTAGTTTTACACCATTGCTAAAAAAAAATAAAATTTTATAAATCTTGAATAAATTAAATACACATGTGTTTCGTAAAATGAAAACAATAAAACCTAATATAGCTAAAAAAAACTTTAAAAAATTTCGTAATTTTTTAGATTTATTCGACGTTTTTTAAATTACAAAAGCCTTTTAACTCTACTGTATTTCAATGCGAGAATAACCAAACATCGAAGACAAAATTCTGGTACTCAGCACAATTAAGGCTAAAAGTGTCACGAAAATGCGCGTTCGTGAAAACCATTGAAAAAATATTGGTGTAAACATGCATGCATTAATAATTTTGAAATTTTTTGTAGAGTAAAATTTTTTCCAAACTTATAACAAACGTCTAAAATACATAGTTCTAATATTTAGCTGTAAGGATTTAAATTATATAGTTTTACGAATAAATAAGCATTAGAGTATTGTATAGTATTCATTTAAATGGCAGAGCTCCGGAGCTACGAAAGAAGCTTTGAGCATTAGATTTTTAGGCAGGAAAATTTTTCTGCACCATTTGTTGTCCTTAGGGCAGAAATAAGTCAAACAGAATATAAAATCTCTGTTAATTAATTACAAATAACTATATTACAGTATATTATCAATTTGGTACAATTAATTTATTACAATTTGATTATTTTAAATGATTTAACGATCGGTTTGAGACCCATATGGAAAACCGACAAATCTGTCTGAATTTATTGTTTTTAACAGCAAGTGACAGCAGGTCGTATTTAGATTGATTTCATACCTATCTCGACTCATTTTACCATAGCAGTGACAAATCGTATAGCGGCCGGAAAAGGAGAAGATTCTTTCAATTCGATTTCAATTTTCACAAAGAAATTTCGATTCCGAATTTGATTTGTTTTCCGTCAGCAATTTGTTAACAATCACATTGATTACCGTTGAGTTTGTCCATTTTCTTTCGTTAAGCGGAATTGAGTCGAAGACAAAATAAAACTGTAAATTGGCAGCTAAACGATTTAGGAAACTTGAAATTGCAAACTTAAAAACCTCCTAAGGGCTGGTTCATACTTATGACAAAACGTCCTTTGGACAAAGTCCAAAGAACAATTTTATAAAAGCCAAAACGTCCTTTGGACAAAGTCCAAAGAACAATTTTATAAAAGCCAAAACGTCCTTTGGACAAGCCAAAACGTCCTTTGGACTTTTGCCTTCGGACGAAATATGAACGCTACTTAGAATTTGTCCTTTGGACTTTGTCCAAAGGACAAAATCCCAAGGACAAAAGTATGAATACGTTGTTCTTTGGATTTTGTCTTTTGGACTTTTTCCTTTGGACTTTTCCCCTTGGACTTTTCCCTTTGGATTTTTTCCTTTGGACAAAGTCCAAAGGACAAAAGTCCTTTGGACTTTGTCCAAAGGACGTTTTGTCATAAGTATGAACCAGCACTAACTCTTAGAATCGCTAAAACCCTTGTCTACGCCATAGTGTCAGTTAACGCCTTAACTCTACGCCTTAACGCTTTAGTTATACTGTCAGTGTCAAAAACCCATTAAGGACTATTTCACACTGGAGTGATAAATGACAAGCGACAAGTGACAGGTCTGAAATTTGAAATTCAAGGAAAAATTTTTGCTTGCACAGCAAACACACATAATACTTAAAATTTGTTTGTTTCTTGCAAAAGCATATTCACACGGTGAAAATATTTTAAAATTTTTCATTTAAATATCTTATTTGTTGAAATTATGCTCCAGGGTTACGAAAAGCAGAAATTCGCTCCAAAGCTTCGAGATACTGTAAACCACTGTTTTCTGCACACGCAAAAATGACAAAAAAAAAACAAAACAAATTAGAGTCCAAATAGTTTTGTTTATTTTTTTGTTATTTGTACTGTTTTTCTAAAAAAGGTCTACAGTATGGTATAGTCTAACTTTGACTTGTTTTTTCGTCCCATTGATGTTATATAGCGCATTGGTTAAAGGCGCTAATTCAATTTAAACCTTCCGAACCAGTCCTTTTATTTAAATTCGTCGTATTCTGCTCGATTTTAGGACTTGAGTTAGTATAATTTTAGCATATACATACATAGAGCCTTGTACCATAAAATTAATTAAAAATAAAATTTTATATAAAAATTTTTTTTTGTGTATATTATAGACAAAATATTTGGCTGATTTTATTAGAATTGTTCATACAAATCGAATTACACCGCTTTTTCAAAAAATTTTCGTGTTGTTTTTCAGTTCAGAATTGTTATAATGGCTAAAAATATGACACAAAATTTTTGTTTACTTTTTCTTTATAATCTCAAATGCAATTTTCTGCAATCTGAAACGTTTCTAGATTTATCTTTAAATTAATTATTCCCATGGGTAAACTTTTTTTGCGATATCAGCTTAATTTCTTGCTGGCTTTTGATTTGCTTTATTTACTCGTGGTTGAAAAAACAATTAGAACGTCGTTTCGTAAAATTTAGGCTAAGTATGATTTTATTTTAATCTTATAAAATAAGCATTAATCGTTGTTTGTAAGTAAAAAGGATATATACATACATTTTAATCTTCATTGTTGGTCGTTTATCTTTTAAAGGATGAACCTCATGGGTGAAGCTTTCCTATATTTTATCACCGCTGGAAAATTTGTCTACAAGCCATGATTTTCGGGCACAAAAACTCGACAAAAACAAGGAATTTATTTTATTTAAATTTTTAAATATTTTCTTAATTCTCATAAACACTTTTCGTATGGCGACACTCGTCATTGCTGTCATGGGCGTCGTTTTTTTGGCCTTTTATTAATTGGAATAATGACTACCGTATATTTGTGTTTATTATTGTGTATGTTAATTTTTTGTTTATTATGGACCTACCTAGCATAACAAAAATAGGGTCGGCGGTCCCACCACGAAACAAAATCCCTCTCACATTAAATGCTTTTTTTCGTATTATTTTTTAAACTGGAAATATTATATACAAATGGAACATCTACTTGAAAAATTTTAGTGGTCTTTTTGTATTTAATTAAGCATCACAAAATGTTTTTTTTCTGATTAACCAAAAAAATTACACATGAAAAACCTTAGTTACGCTTAATATAGCTCTAACTAATGGTCAAAAGTTAACAAAAATACTCGAAATTGTTTTAATATAGTTGTTTAATCTCCGGTTTCCAAAAAAAATTGGTTAAATTATTGGTTTCAGAACGAATTCTGATTTCGCGGCGGGACCGCGGACCGAAATTTTTGTAATGCTAGGTAGGTCCATTGCACTTTGTTTGATATCAAAACACATATTATTTTCTTATCGTTTCTGTGTTAAAATATAATTGAACATTGAAAATATTTGGTTTTGTGCGTAATCTATTTTCACAATTGTTAAGCAGCAGCCCATGTGATATATCACTTTAGTAAATTGGTGGTTATGTTATATATTACGGCGGAAGTTCAGTCTAGTGAAATTTACACTTTTTTAAAGAATTTTTTTTAGATGCGTTGTGTAATTTCTTACGGAAAATTTATAATATGCGTTTCAACCTCATTGACTACATTCATAATGACTGCGCCTTGAAATACATATAGAGTTAAATATTCACTTACATACCCCTTTATATTTTAAAAACAAAAATTTTAAATTTTAAACCTAAGATTTTTAATGCTCCCTTCTATAGTTTGCTAATTTTATGATTAATTTAGGAGTATACTTAAATTATTTTGTCAATCTTTCTTTTTAAAACTCCTTTTTTGTAATAATTTACAAAAAATGAAAATTCAATCGACTTTTGGAAAAACCCATAAAAAACAAAAATTGGGATAAATATTACTTGCACAAACCCTTATGTTTTAGCATAAGATTTCATTTTTTGTTAATTTTTACCGATCAAATGTTCGTAACATTTATCAAACATCGCACTTGTTTCAGTTTTACAGTTTTTATTATTGAGAATTATTTATAGTGAATTCATTTCACTTAAGCCCTTTGGAATTCATTCCACTGCGTATCCGCCGAAAGTATTCCGCGTCAGTGCTGCACTGTGTTAAATTTCGCGTAAGTATAATCCCGACACGAAATTTAACACAGTGCAGCACTGACGCGGAATACCTTCTGCGGATTCGCAGCGCTTTTTGGACGAAAAAATCCCAAAGGGTTATTTAAATGAGTGTCATTGTAATAACATTTATATTTTTAATTTTATCAATAAAATTTTTAATAACGAATACTATAAGCGAACTACGGGTAGATTGTGCATTTGTTCCTTAAATAAAAAAAATAGTTGTGAGAGTAAAAAATTAAAAAAAGAATTAAGAAATTAAGAAAAGTATTTATCACTATTTATATAAACAATTTATACCTAGATTTTGAGCTAAATGGATATTATGAATTGCTTTAATAGCTTTAATTTTACTATAAATTGCGTAAATAATGCTTTAATTTGCTATCATTATTATGGCTTCCAGTTTTTTATTAGCACAAGCTACATTTAGTCATCAGTTTTTAATTTATATTGTTAATCATTATAGAACCTATTAAATTCACAATTCGTGATTGTTAAAATTTACAGCACTAAACAGTGGTTATTTACAAAGGTTTTCTCCTTGTTAAAAGACCGGACTTTGGCAATTTTTCACAAATCAATAATGCAATCAGTCACCCCGGAATCGAACTGATTTATGCAGCCAACCTACGGAACGTGTCCAGAAAGCGGTAAGAATTTTTTGATAATATTTGGAAGAAGAAGAAAATGAAAATAAAAGTTTAATTGTTGCAAAAGTTACATTTATAATAAATTATTTTATTTTACCAATTAATTTGAGTGGTGATTTGGCGGAAATATTTTACATACAAACATTTATTGCCTGTCAAATCATATAAAATTATAATAAAAAAATGGGCTTACAGATTTTAAATAGAGTATCGAAGTTTTTTTTACAATGAACAATTTTTTAACTCATAATAAAATAAACTCATAATATTATTATGATTTTGATTTTTTAACTCACAATAAAATCAACTCGCATAATATTATTATGATTTTTTAAATCATAATAATATAGTTATTCGTCATACATATTGTAAATTTTGTTTCTATATCAAACTGTTTTATTTAAATATTTTTCTGGTATATTTGCGATTTTATCAAACTGGGCGCCGCCGATATTTTAATTTTTGAATGTTTACGACAATATTTGCTTTATTTAAGACAGAACAATTCGAAACTAGCAGAATTTGTTTGTCAGTTGGATTTATTATTGATTCAGTTTAGTGGTTTATTGTTTTGCCGCCGGGAATCATAAAGTATGTGGGGTAGCTGACTTAATTTCGGCCACCTTTTTTTTATGGATAAGTTTTTCTGGTTCTTCCAATCGACCCAAGATGCGGTCTAAAAATCAAACGATAGCTTTTTTGTTATTCCAGTGCAAAATTTTAAAATTTCTGTTCTTAAAGATCAGTGGAGGTTTAAAGTTTTTTTTATAGTGGCCGAAATTAAGGCGCTAGCCATTAACTTCGGCCACCTAGAAAAAACTGGCTATAACTTTTGCCAAAACGAACAATAAAAATGTTTAAAGATTGTGAATTTATCCTTTGGTATTATTCTTGGTACATATAACTTAGTTTTTCCCGTTTGCAAAATTTAATAGTTATTAGCAATCTTTAAATAATTATGTCAAAACCTTAAAAAACAAGTTTTAATAACCTGTATTTTTGTTGATTTTTTTCTATTTGGCATAAAAAAACGTCAAAAAAAGTCAAACGAGCAAAAAAATTCGTTATATAAATACGGTAATACGATGATATTTGAAAACAGCAAAAAATCTACGGTTATTTCACCTAAATTTTAAGGTGGCTGAAATTAACGGAATTTTAAAATGCACAGTTAGTTAAACTCATTGCAAAGTGATTTTGAAGAAAATATCAAAACATGAAAATTAACTATTTTGAGCCTTAAATAAAAAATATTTTAAAGTTATATAGTGCTTCGTTCTAAATTTGATGCAGTTTGAACACAAAGCAAAAATTCAGAAAATCACAAAAAATTCACTTTTTGTATGAAACTGTTGATAATGCAGAATAACACAAATAAAAAACTTTTGCAAAAACACTTTATTCAACATTCATCCAGCTATTTTTGTGCTAGTTCTTTTGTGTTTTGAAAATAAGCTAATTTTCTAACACCCTAAATTGGTGGCTGAAATTAAGGCCTGGCCGAAATTAAGTCTGATACCCTATTAATTATTTTTATCCATAATTTTTTACTCAAAATTAACGTTTTTTATGGTGAAACCAGTAACAATACTTTATATTGAAGAATTTAAAGGTGCGATCCGTTTTTTTACCTTCTGAAATTTTATTTTTTTATAACATGAATTTTTGCTGAAATTTTGTTTTTTTAACGATTATAAATCTTATAATACTTCATTTAAATGCAAAAAATATTTAATGAGCCAATTTTATAGGATATTTTAATTTTATGTGAAATATTGAAAAATATGAGCCAATTTTCTAACACCCTAAATTGGTGGCCGAAATTAAGACATGGCCGAAATTAATCCAAATACCCTACCATTCAAACCAGCTACTTCCTGTTTGGAATACGCTTAACAAGCGAAAAATTTTTTAATTAGGTATATTTTTAAAAATTTAAAAGGTGAAAATATTTTTTAAAATTTTTGTAAAAAATATTTTCAATACTAGGATTCTAGAAATATTACCGAGATACTAATTCTCTATCGAAAGACTGTAAATATTATTTTGGTTTTAATTGTAATAGATGAATTTGTGAATATTTTTTAACTTTTTATAATAATACTGGATTGTATGTCTGTATTTTTATCGCGCAATATAATTTCATAATAACTATAACTTACTTAAAAATTCCTCAATAAACTCAAACAATATATTTTTATGTAGGATTTTAAGAAACTAAATTATATAGTTATAGTGTAACATGTTTAAAAAAAATTCCAGTGCATTGTAGTTTAGAAAAATTTTTTTTGTATTTGTAAAAAGCCCAATTACTGCTTGGTCTACGGTATGGAGAATCACGACAGTTAATTCAATGTACAAAAAGGTCTTAAAAAAATTTAGAAATAATTTGTATATGAGATTTGGTTAACAAAAAAACAAGATCCTAATACACGGAAATAACAATTAAACATAAAACGTTTATTCTAAAAGAAACAGCTGGTTGTAAATACTTATTTCTTTTTCATTTTTTCTGGTCTTATACAAATTATTTTCAACTCTTCTCGAGATCTTTGTGTACATTGACCTTAGTGTAACTGTCGTGATTCTCCATAACGTCTGTTACGGCAAAATAAGCCATAGTCATTATGAAATACACGTGACTGTGGCTCATTCTTTAGTTAATAGGATGCTGCTTAAAATCTAATATGAGTCACCGTCTAATATTTTTTAAACGAATCGTATCTTATTTTGCCGTCGTCATGAGTAACGACGATAATTCGTGCCCCGGAAAGACAAAAATGCTTTATTACTAAAGATTTTATTGTGTATTATAACACTAGCAAAAGCTCGGCCGAATTGTAATTGCCCATGAAAATCCTAGCAATAATAGGAATAAAAAACCTGGCCTAGCCAAACAGTACTTTTTGCATTTACGGAATAAAAAACAGCGAAAATTAAAAAATAATTCTCCTCAATCCTTATTCGGGATTACCAGCAATACAAATGAGTACTTTTTAGCGTTTAAGCAATAAAAAACAACGAAAATAAAAAAAAATGATCCTCCTGATACAGCCATTTTGTCAGCCCGTGATCACAAAAGACTAAAATAAAAATACTATTAGAATTTGATTACTAAAGAAATGAGTTAGCAGTATTTATGAAATTATTTTTTTTTACTTTTGAGTTAATTGCCAACTTATATTATATAAATTATCTTTTTTTTTCTTAATTTACACACCGGTGTGATGACTTTGCCACATAGAACCAGCATTATAAAATAATTTAGTACTGAGTGCTAAATTTGTTCTCTGTATATATGCGTGTGTATAGTAGTGATAATCCCGGAGCTCTGAAGCGGATATCCGCTTTTCGGAGCTTCACAGCTCCGGAAAATTATTGTAAAATATATAAAAAAGAACAATAAAAATAACTCTAAAAATATTCAAGTATTTCTGTGCTTTAACCCCAATCTTTAATTGCAAGCAAACAAGCTTCAAATAAAACTTTACTCCGACGTTTCGAAGCAACTGCGTGCTTCTTTTTCAAAGGCTCTAAAACAATATAACAATTATAATATTTTAAAATAATGTCAAAAAAACAGTGATATATACATAATTAAATAAAACAACAAGGTCAAAAAATCAATATTTGATAAAACTTCTCAAAAAGGTGCATAAAATTAGCGGCAATAAAACAAGTAAATCACACAGGAGTAAATCATAGAGTAAACAAAAAGAAGTGTTCATAATTAGTAAGAATGACAGTCTTGTGTCAGCTGTTCCGAAAAAAATAACTGAATATTGATTAAAGAAAAAGAATATTGATTAAAATTGAAGAAGTTCTCTTGGTAAGTGTTTTTTTTGCTGCAAGTAATAGCATTGGGTGGATTTCGGATTTTGCAGTATCGTGATTTCGAATTTAAATTTATAAATAGAGCTTCTTTTTTCAATAATTCATCGGAAAAGCATTTTTTGGTTATCGTGGAAGATTGATCGAGTATTTTTGTATTTAAAAAGTTAATATTTTGTTGTGGGAGACCCAAAACAACGAGTCATGAAAAATAGATCCAACTCTATTATTTTTGTTAAATACTACAGGCGTAATGAGTCGGAGTCATGTTGATTTTTTACTGGTTAGGAATCTTTATGTTAGAGACAACATCGAAAATATGTTTTAAAATTATATTAAGATTTTGTTTCCATTCATTGAAAATTAATTAGCGGAATGTGTCAAAAATAAAGATGTTGTCATTCAATTATAAAATTTCTCACATTAATTCAATTTGTCTTCCGGTTTTTTCCGTGTTTGTTGCGACAACTAATAAAAAAAACCTATAGCCTAAATTAAAAAATAGACATTAGCAAAACCTTAAGCAGTTCAAAACCTACGGCGTGGTTTTTACAAAGAATTTTGTTTTAAACAATGTTTTAATAATTTTGTTGTTTTAACTGCTCAACAAAATTATAAATTTGCAATCAGTTTTATAAATATTACAAGTTAAATTTAAAAAAAATAGCTTAAAATATCTTTAATATTTCAAAATAACTTATATGAATTTATGTTTTGGTTTGTTTTTAAAGGCGCAGTCTTCTAAATGATAGAACGTGAAACAGTGTTTTTTTAAATCTTGTATTCTTAGCTTTTGAACAATATTTAAATGTTTTATATGTTAATAATTCACTGAAATCTTGCTTCGTAAAAATAAAAAAAGCGCATCGAAATCCAAGTTTCTTTACGAGAAACCAAACTTTTTACGGTAAACTCTACATTTTATAAATTTCAAGGAACAAAACTACACCTTTTGAAAGCTTTGATACGAAAATACAAAAAAAACTTACGTTTTCGGGGATTAATTGAACTAAGGCATAATATGATAAAAGCAAAAAATGATGTGTTTTAAAAATCACCGTACTAAAGTTAGTAAAAATATTATGGGTTAGGATTTCAACTACACTTAGAGGATTGTACCTTTCAGCTGTAATCAAGAATACATAACAAAGAATGTAACACTGTGTATTAAATTTCTTCCCTATCCATGCATCGCTTTGACAGAAATTTAACTCCCCGGGGGGTTAAATTTAACCCCTCGGTGAAATTTGACCCTCCCGGGGGGCTAAATTTGACCCCCGGGGGGTTAAATTTGATCCACTGGGGATTAAATTTAACCCCCAGGGGTTAAACTTCTGTCAAAGCGATGCGCAGATAGGGAAGAAATTTAATACACAGTGATACATTCTTTGTTATGTATGTATTCTTGCTGTAACCAAATAAAAACTGGCTTTTCTGTTCATATCAGGTTTAAAAAATCGTCGTTACTATGACAAAATATGGGTCAGAAGCTCCATAAAAAACTCGTAACTGTGCTGTGACACTTTTTATATCTTAACACACAAAAATCTAAACAAAATGAGTCAGAGTCACGTTAATTTTATAATGATTGTGACTCTTTGTGTTAGAGTAACGACGAAATATAAAATTAAGCAAATTTCACGACTTTAGTTGAGAAAAATGTTCTTGTACTGTATAGGCTATATAGTAATTTGCTTTTAAAAATGTTTTTAAATCTTCAATTTTTAAATAATTGTACGTCTGCTCCATAGAAAATATTTTGATTCTACTATGTTTACCTAATATTTTGGTTCCTATGGTATTACTGTAGGTTCGAGGTCCTATAAATCGCCTAGAAATTACTAATGATAATAAACTTTAATTTCTAGTTCGGGTCAGTCACACACTGTTTTAATCACAATAGTCAAACACTCCTATTTAAACGGAAATTGTTCAGTGTTAATGGAGAATCACGACGGTTAATTCATTGTACACAAAGGTTTCGAGAAGAATTTAAAATAATTTGTATAAGACCGGAAAAAATGAGAAAAAATGCACAACCATCTGTTTTTTAAAAATTATTTTACGTTTATGTTATTTTCGTGTAATATGCGTGTTTTTTCATTAACCAACATCATATGAAAATTATTTTTAAATCTTCCCGAGACCTTTGTGTACGTTGAATTAACCGTCGTGACTCTCCATATTCTTTACAGAGTTATAACGTTATAAAATCACTTTTAGCCAATTAGTGCTTATGAACAAGAAGGAGATCTTTCATTCATTGGAGATTAATTGGCTAAAAGTGATTTTCCCAAGCACTAATTGGCTAAAAGTGTTCCTATTAGCTCCTCCAACAACCATTCCCACAGAACAAAATCTATATGACGTGATCACGAATACTATATGACATTTGAGGGTCCTTAAAATTCTGACGTGATATATTATTGATTGACGATAATGCCCACGGTAACTTGACACGAGCTTCTGTTTTGTTTTTTTTTTAGAAAATAAAATTATTTTTTATTATTATTTTTTTCTAGTCTCGTGAAGTTTGGCCGCGTATTACTTTGAAATGCAGTGCATATTATTAAAATCAGGGAAGAGCGCGGAGCGCTCTTTCCCTTATATTAAATGGGTTAAGTCACTGCGCGGTTAACCGTTGTTGATGGCGTCATCGAAATCAACAAAACCTTTAATAGTTTTTTAGCCAATTAAAAATCTAAACATTTTACATAACTAAAATATTACCCATATTTTTTTGATATTAAAAACCTAAAAACTTTTGCTAAACATACCTGAATTTCATACTAATAAGCTTAATTTGCTTAACTTTTTTTTGTTTTTTTTTGGGGTCCCCCAAAAATTTTTTCCTGTGGTAAATATTTGGAGCTGATTTTTTGCACGTAGATGCTAAATTGCCCCCTCACCTGAATTTTTCATATTCTCGAATATGCTCTATTGCCCGTAGTTAAACCTCAATAGAGCAAACGGGCAATAGAGCATATTCTCGAATATGCTCTATTGCCCGTAGTTAAACCTCTGTTCATGTGAAAAACGACCAGTTTTTTTCTAAGTTACGCATTAGGTACCGGGGTACTTGTGTGACACTTTTTTTCCTTACTGAATTACATATTAAGTAACTTCATTCAGTAATACACATTCTCTTGTGGTAATTTTTTTGGTTTAAATTATAATTCCTTTCCTTTTTATAAAAATTACTAATTTTCAACGGGAAGAGCGAAAAAATATCCTTACCACTAATTAGCAGCCATATGGCAACAATAAAAATATTTAAAAAAATAAAATGAAATAAATCTTGGGTGACGTGTGAGCGCTGCGGGGTACAATGTTTCAAAAGACGGAAATTTATCAAAATCGAAACAGAAAAAAACTCTTTTTTATATGGAATACTATGAAGCTACAATCACTCCAAAAATTTAATGCGAGAAAAGACTAGTCTGGGTAACCTCGTAAAATTGTATGGAACCTGGAAAAACCATTTACAATGGTGTGGTTTTGTTGTTTAAAAATAAACCATCAATCCAGAAAAATCAAGGACAAAACAAAAGTCCAAATAAAGCTAATTTCCAAAAAAGTGGTTAAATCAGGTCTAACTAAAAAAATTTAAACAGAAGAAAAACACACTATTTTATATGGTTCTTTCAGGTTCCATGCAATTTTACGGAGTTACCCAGACTTAATTTTTGTATAGTATACTGCTTAAAATTACATTGAAAGTTTTGGATATGAAAATAATTGTATTCATATCATGAGGAGACCATGACGTTTCTTTTAAAATGAGTAAATTTTGTAATGTTTTAAATCTTTAATAAATGACATTGAATTCAATGCATTAAAAGGCGGAAATTCTAGCAAAAGACGAAACAAAGTTTCGAAAAAAAAAGCCTTATATTAAGGTGGAACACTACAGTAAAAACCGCACAAACTTTGTACAGTCGCTATTCATTACAGCTGTAACCAATTTTTATAAACTACATATTGTATTAATCCTCACGTCCTGAACATCATTTCTGATATTTTGATGAAACATGAAAATTAAAAATAAGCTGTGGAAATGGTCTACAAAGGGGATTCCGACGAATCGCAGTTTTTTTTCGCAAAATGACATATAAAATTTTTTTTTGCGTGTCGATTTTAAAAATTTTTTGTACGTATTTAGAAGACGAGTAGATAAAACTTTCCTGTTGCTTTCAGCAAAATCGTATAGAAATAACCCGAGAAAACCCGACATTTTGAAGAGTTTTTTGAGAAAATTTTATTAACTTTGGAGCCTAATTTCTCAGTAGATCTCTATACGATTTTTAAATAAACAACGCCAATGTTTCTAACTCGTTGAGTTCTCCATTTTTATATATAGTTTGTTAAAATCGGTTCGTAAACAAATTTTCACAATTTTGCAATGGATGAATTTGATTTGACGTCGGGGAACTACATTTTGAACCGTTTGTTTAAAAGTACTTTTTAACAAAACTACCAAGACGGAGAAGTAGCCGAGTGGTTAGAGCGTAAGTTTCAGCATATAAGAGGCCTAGGTTCGAATCCCCCTGGGAGTTATTTTTTAATACCAAAAAAATGTGTTTTTTTTAATTTTAACTTTTTTTAATTTTTTTAACTTTTTAATTAAAAAAAATGTATATTATTCAATACTGTATTCAACCCCGAGTACGCTTTAAGATGGTTTTAAAGTAAAACCGGGGTAGAGTCAGAGTGTCCCTCCTAGGGGAGGTCGCAACCCACCCTAGCGCCCCCTCGGGGGTCAAATAAAAAAAAACGAAGTTCGGATTCGTAATCAGGACCCCCGAAAACCCCCGAGTGGTTGTTTTTGAAAAAATCAAAGAAATTTTTGGGAACTGTAGTGTTCTACCTTAAATGGAATAGTATAAAGCTACATAAGTCTAAAAAGTAAATGCCAGAAAAGACTAAAACAAGTCTCTTTAAAACCTGTAAATTAATAACAGATTTTGTGAAATTTTTAGAAAAACAAAACCGAATAAAAACAATACGTGTAAAAGTTTTAGTTTGCGTTTTTTAACCATTAATAAAACTTAATTCACATAAATTTCTTTCAAAGTGGATATTTTTTACATGAGTTAACCAGCTGTAAATACCACAGCATTAGTTAAGTCACACTTGTCAAAACGATACAAAAAAGTATAACGCAAGCGTCACAGTAACCATGAAAAATTTTTGTCAAAATAAGTTATCGCATTGCGCATTAAATTTTGTAATTTATCATTATTTTCGTATAAAGCAAAACGTACCGCCATATTAACGGCTTTTTAAAATCAAATATCAAGTTTTAAGTCCGAAAAACATTGAAAAATTCAGATTTAATATAAGGCGACTTTTTCTTTAATGTTTCTATTTATTACATAAAACAAATTAGCTGTCAATGTATTTGTTAAATTAAATACTTTTTTTGTATCATTTTGACGACGTATGACTTAACTAATACTGTGGTATTTACAGCTGGTTAACTCATGTAAAAGTTAATCCACTGTGAGAGAAATTTATGTGAATTAAGTTTTGTTAATGGTTAAAAAACGCCAACTAAAGCTTTTTTACGTATTGTTTTTATTCGGTTTTGTTTTTCTGAAAATTTCACAAAATCTGTTATTAATTTACAGGTTTTATAGAGACTTGTTTCAGTCTTTTCTGGCATTTAGTTTTTAGACTTATGTAGCTTTATACTATTCCATTTAATATAAGGCTTTTTTTCGAAACTTTGTTTCGTCTTTTGCTAGAATACTTATTTATAATGGTTTTTTTAAATTTACTCTGGTTTTCACAAACTTATTAAATGTGTAAAAACATTGTCATACAGTCAATAATAAATTCTTAAATTATATGTGTTGCCTCTCTTCACCACAAAAATAAGTTTCGAAACTTAACCAGAACGATATGTATATTCACCAACGTTATGACGAGTATAATTAATATGCTAAGGCCGGTTCACTAACGGCATTTTAACTACAGGCTAAATTAGCCCTTTACTAAAAACATCTTTTATTGCTTTGAATTTTGTTTTTTTTTCTGGACTAAAATTTCATAATTATTTTGTTGTAAATTAAAAAAACACGATATTTTAACAATTTGACGCATATTTCTTTTAAATACAAGCTAATAATAGTTATATTTGGATATTAAATCCGTTTTTTAATTAAATTATTTAATTATATTATTTTCTAATTTCAACGTTAAAAAATCATTATTTTGATTACACTACAAAATATATTAAAAATAGCAAATATTATTATAAAACTCTTAGAAAAACCTTAAAAATAGAACTTTTTTTCATAATCAGCTAACTTAGCCGGTAGTTAACATGCGGTTAGCGGACTGGCCCCGAACATTTGGAGCAGGGGATATCGCTGAGTTTTAATTAATTCAGTTTTTAAACAATGCTGTAAGTACGCAGTAGACTACACCACAAAAGTTATAACTGGGATTTAGGGTCAAAAAAGCCAAGGGAACTATTGAGCCGAAAGTAAAAATTACTAAAACGTTTATCTAAGCCTTAGCGAAGCGTAAATCCAAGAGCAAATCAATTTTTTCTTAAAGGCTCCAAGTTCCCCCCATCGCTCGTGGCTTCACGTTCCCAAAAATTTTCGGTGGCTTCAAGTTCCCTGCTTGGGGCTCTAAAGGCCCCGTAACGCAACTAGATGCTTGAAATAGAGCCGCACTGCCGACTAAAACTGGCCTATAAGTCGTATTTTTATGCGCAGAAGCTCCAAGGACTGAATTCCTGAACATGAAAAAAGTATAAGCTACGATACAATCTCTAATTTGTTATTATATTGTACTGCATAGGTACATTGCCCTAAAACTTATACTAAACATAAAATAGAGCATTTGCTGAAATCTCAGACTGCGCTGAAAATACCGTATTTGCTGCAAATGTTTTAATATCAAAAGAATTGTGCAAAAAGCACGGAATAAAAAGATACATTTAAACCATAGTGATGTTCATACCCTACCCTCCAATATCCGGAACTCCGGCCATTTGAAGCGGAAGAAGCTACGGAGCTCCGGGGCTCCGCCCATTAAATGAGCGATTTTAAGCTTATTTAAGCTTGAAATACATTTAAAGTCACTCTATCTGCATTTTTAAGAGTATTTCTAGCGTATTAAATAACTTTTGAAAAAATTAATTTGCAAAAAATTTTGACAAAATAATATATGGCATCACTCTTTAGTTATTTATGGGATTAGTACAAAAATAAGAAGTAGCTCCGGAGTTCCGGGGGTTGCTCCGGGGTTTGCTCCGGAGCTCCGGGGGTTGCTCCGGAGCTCCGGGGGTTGCTCCGGAGCTCCGGGAGTTGCTCCGGAGTACATCACTAATTAAACGACCCAAAACTTTCTTAATATGAAACAAATTTAAAAAAAGCTTATGAAAGGCTAAAATTTTATATAAAAATTCAAGTAGCATATTACAAACTACGTAATAGAACATAAATTTGTTAATGCAACCTGTATCTCACACAAAATTTAACTCCTTTATTTTATTTTTAAAAAATTGATATATGTTCATTAGTGCTATTTCTCTTGGCCTTCCGCCACTTTTGTCGTCGAATTATATAAATAATTCGACTTATATTAACATTTGTAGCAATATTTTTCATCTTTACATATGCAAATCTCAATCGACCAATGTCACGTAAGAAATAATAAATGTCACATAAGAATGGTTGGCACGCAGGTAATTGGTCCGTATGATGTTTATTTCAGTAATAGTACGTTCAGAAGTTTTTGCGTTGTTTTCCAACAAAAAAATTATGGTGTTTCTCCAGTTGCGAACGCAATTTTCAACCAAACCAAATTCACCAAACGAATCTATTTTTTTGCATAATGAATAATCACCAAACCCTATGCGATATTGCTTCAATATATTTCTTGCGTGATATATATCTATATATCTATATATATATATATATATATATATATATATATATATATATATATATATTAGTGATGTTTCCCTGAGCTCAGGAGCGAAGCTTCGCGTTTAGAAGCTCCGCAGCAACTTCCATAGGTCCGCCCTATTTTTGTTCTAGTTTTATAAATAATTAAAAAGTGATGTCATAGATTATTTTGTCATAATTTAAATTTATTTTTAACACAAATTTAAAACGATAAATAGTTTTAAAAATGTACATAAGATAATTTTAAGTGTATTTGAAACTTTAATAAGCAGAAAATCGCTCCTTTAAGATACGGAGTTCCGGAGCTTCGGAGTTTCCTCCGCTTTAAATGGCCAGAGCTCCGAAGCATGATATTGGAGGGTAGAAACATCACTATATTTTTTTTCTGCGCAGTAGACGATGTTAGTTTGTTCTATAACTTATCTTTATTATAATTTTTCAATGGAAGGTGCCAAAGTGTTGTAAAAAGCATTGCTTTTGGATTATTTTAAGGTAGAACGATACAGTTGCAAAAATTTTATCAATTTTCCCCAAAACATGTACCCGGGGGTTTTCGGAAGTCCTGATGACGAATCCGACCTTTGTTTTACAATTTGACCCCCCGGGGGGGCTAGGGGGGTTGCTACCCCCTCTTGGGGGCATTCTGACTATATACAGGTTTTACCTCAAAACCACCTCAAAACACGTATTTGGAGTTAAATACAGTATTGAATAATGAACACTTTTTTAATTAAAAAGTTAAAATTAAAAAAAAAATTTTTTGAGGTTAAAAATATTGCCCAGGGGGATTCGAACCTAGAGCTCCTGAATTCCGAGTCCGACGCTCTAACCACTCGGACTCAGTTACTGTTTCGTTTGACTTTTTGTATTAAAAACTACTTTTAAACAAACGTCTCAAAATGTAGTTTTCCGACGTCAAATCAAAAAAATATAAATGAAAGTTTAGTCATTTGATAGGAATTAGTTTGTTTTGAACTTTTAACACAGCATTTGTACCATAATTCTGAGCCAGTTTTTAAGTTTTTAACGAAATCTTTATTATCACTTCTTGATATTTTTTATTTCAACAATTTTAGAAATAAAACGAAATAAAAAAACTTGAATAGTAGGGATTTCGCTGAAAATTGTTGTGGGCATGTACTTTTGGTGTATGTAACTTGAGTTAAATTTTTTTTACTTGATATTAACTCTGGTTCTGTTAAATTTGGAAAAACTGTTTTAAAATGCCTTTTTTCAACGAAGCATATCTCGGCGTGAAATAGTCCACCAAAAATGTTAAGGATACCGAACAGACCGGAAAAAAATACCCTTTCTTCCAACATATAGTTTGCTTCTGTCCGTCACGTATGGTACGAGTTATACACAAAAAACTACAGGGTATCCTAACTGTATCGTTCCACCTTAAGTAAAAGTAATTTGAAAAAATTTAATTTAAGTAAAATAAGAGTAAAAGTAATTTGTAATTTTTTAATTTGTAAAGTAAAAGTTAAAGTAAGACCTATTTTTTTAAAGTAAAAGTAAGAGTAAAAGTATAATAAAAGTAATTTTGAAACGGAGAAAAACACCGGTTTTTGGAGCTCCAGAGCTCCGTTCTAAAGTTTTTTTGCTAATTTTATGTATAAATTTTCATTTTAATAAGTTTTTTAGTTAAAATAAATGGTTTTAGCGTGTTAGCGGCTTAAAAAATATCTTCTGCCATTCATTTTACAACAAGCCCATAGGGAATCTACCCCTTGAAATTACTTAAATTTTTCTTAAATTAATTTAAGTATTTGCAGCGGAAAATTTGAGTAAGAGTAAAAGTAAAAGTATTTAAAATTTCAAAAGCCGAGTAAGAGTAAAAGTAAAAGTATTTGAAATTTCAAAAGTCAAGTAAAAGTAAAAGTAATCCAAAATCCGTTACTTTTATTATTTTAAGTAAAAGTAAAAGTAACTTTTTACAACACAACGAAGGTACATTAGTTAAGCTGTTAGTATTGATTTATCAGCTTCGTTTATCCTGTTTTGAGTCATATAAAAAAGCTTTAAAAATTATGTACAGAGCGGTTTTAAGGTCACCGTTTATTTTCGTAATTCGCTATTTATGAATAATATTGTAAACTAAAAACAACTTAGATAGTATATAATTAGTGCACTTTGCACTATCAAGTTGTTTAGGATAAATAAGCGTTAGAATTTCTTTTTTATTTGTTGTTTTTGGTTTCCTGGAACAACTGTACAACTAAGTTTTTGCACTATATTATGCTATGCGAATGAATTTTTATATGAGAAAAAACTGATTTGAATTATGTATTTCTATAATTAATTAATCATTTTAAAATTAGGTTTTATCTGCCTCAGTGTTTTAAAAATTCAATTGGTATTTGTTTTTTTTAAATTTTGTTGTATACTGTTCTCACTACTCAAAACGTAATATTGTTTCAAAGAATCATCTTATCCTGGATTTCAGAATTTGCTGAATAATCAAGTTCGACAAAGAGTTTTCAATTAACTTTTATCTAATTTGAAGAAAATAACCAAGGAGATCACCAAAAAAACTTTCGAGAGCTGATACGTCAGAAAAACCTTAATTTTCAAATCGTTTCAAGGAGCAACATGACAAAACATCTGCTTAAAAAATCCAGATGAGGTTCCCGTTGGGAACACCACTCGTTAAGACCGAGTGGGAGCAGCAGTTTTTTGACCCACAAGCTTGTTAGCTCAAATCTAAGCTGTTAAAAATGTCCATTTATCATTCAAGTTATATATTCCGGATGTTCTTTGGTCTCTGATAAGGCATTCGAAGTCGGAACTAAGTAACGATCTCGAGATATCGATACTTCCGCTGTCAGTTCTGCGATTAAAGTAAGTATATTGTGTGCGATTTGGGAAATTCAGACCCACGGGAATTAACGAATATCACATAATAATTAATTTGCATAAGTTTTCTTTTAGTTTAAATAAGCAAGAGTTTCACGCAGCCGATTAGACGTTCGGCGTGATGAATAATACGTTCGGTATTTTCTAGCGCGGTTTTCCAACCGAAGACTTTTAACAGAGTCAACAGTAGCGAACACACAGCAAACCTAAATCTTACTTAAATAAGATTAAAGGCCCGTTCACACTTATGCGCAATGCATCATCAGACTTGAAACGTGGTTTCGAGTCTTGTACGAGCAAAAATATATAATATACCGAAAAATGTGCAACTCCTATATAAAAAAAGTACAGAAAAGGTGGCCTTTATAATGAGCCTCTCCATTTAAACGACACTCTCCACTATAATGGCATAGTAGCCATTTTAATTCGGCGAGTTAAAATGGAGAGGAAGCTATTATAATAGCCATTTATTGACTTAATTTCACTTCATATATACTCACAAGTCTAATACTACTCCAGGCCGCACGAGTTTCTGCGTGTTGGACGGTATTAAAGTCAACACGAAGAAACTCGTGCGGCCCGGACAAAGTATTAGGACTTCTGAGTATATATAAAGTGAAATACATGAATAAATAGCTATTAGTTGAGTAGCTTCCTCATCTTTAACTAGCCGAATTAAAATGGCTACTATGCCATTATAGTGGAGAGTGTCATTTGAATGGAGAGGCTCATTATAAAGGCCACCTTTTCTTACTTTTTTTATATAGGAGTTGCACATTTTTCGGTATATTATATATTTTTGGTACGAGTAGCAGCCCACTTTGAAAATTGCTACGTATTTTTTCCGCAAAGTAGATACGTTGAGAACTTTTCTGCACAAAAACGAATTAAATTTTCTTAAACAAACGAGTTTACATTTCATTTCACACATAAAATTTAAAATAAATTTTCCTTTTTTACAAAATATAAAACACAATTTTAAGCAAAATATAAAAAAATTAGTTCTATATTTTGGCCTTTTTTGCCTTTTCTGTCTAATATTTAGAATTGTTTATCAAAAACACGTTTAAGCTCATTTTTTGTCATTATGGATGTGTAGCAACGCTATTCTTGTTAGGTTTAGTTTCTAAATAAACGTTTTGAAGAAATAAACGTTTTTAACCGTATTTAACAGCAATTTGGGCTAAAATAAAAAAATCGTCAGAAGCACTAAGTTTTATTAAATATAAAAAGGTTTTTGGTTAAAATATATATCCTATTACATTTCCTCAAGTCTTTAAACAAATCTAAATACAAACAGTAATAGACAGTAATCAAAAAAAGTATTGATTTTACATTTTTTAAGGTTTTGTTGATGTGATGTGATTTAAATTATAGAGTGTCATCATGAAAGTCTATTATATTTCTCTTGTATCACAGATAAATTTAAACTAAAAATTAAGATATAGAAAGGCTCAAAAGTTTAAGTTTAGGCTTCAGTCCTAATATTTAGACTTTGCATTTATATAAAATGGTTACTCTGGCAAAAAAATCTTCTTTGAATCAAATCCGCTTTCATTGAAATTTGAACAGCTTTGAGCATTTATTTTTTTTGGACAGATTTTTAATGTGATGCATTTGTGTATTCTTGTTACTATGCAGTTAAATTTGTTAAGTTTTTTTAATTTAAAACGTTCAGCATTTTGTATATGTACAATGAAAGAGATAGAGGGCATTTCGATATCCTGAGTGAAATTAATGAATCAGTCTGTAATAATCCAATTAGTAGCGAAAAATCCACCCGATTTTTGTCAAAAAATCTTATTTTGTTAACAGAAAACACAATTGACTTTTGAATAAAATGAATTTGTTAACTCTACCAAATATAATTGGTTAAAAAAGTCAAGAGTCAATTAAAGCTTTTTAATAGAAATAGTCAAAAATTGGCGATTGGAAGATTCTAATGGTAAAAATGCTCTCGAAGTTTTTTTTTTATTCTTAGCAGGTCAAAAATTATTTTTGCAGATAAATAGAGTTGTTTTTTATGGTTGGTTATTACCTCATTCACCTTAAACTTGTTTTATTCAACTACAAAATGATTTTTAGATCCATTACCTATAAGCGTATCATAAACAAATTCGTATGTTCTCTGTATTGTTTATATTTATTTAAAGCGAAAATCTGAATATATTTTTGCGCACTAATTAACTTTTTTAAGAAAACCTCATTTAAATTAAGGGAAATTGGGGGGGGGGAATTGAAATAGCTCCAATTAATTTGCTAAAAAAATTTAATATGTTCAAATTTGGGTGTGCCCAAGTAGAGAAAACTTTTAAATAAATTAGTGCAGAGGGCCAAATAGGACTTTGCCCAGTTTTGTTTTCCTCTGAGCATTTGTACAGCTGCAAATTTCAGATTTTTTAAATATGTTATATATTTAGTGGTTTAGGGTCGATGGAACCGAGGGAACTTGGAGCCGAAAATATTGTCATCGCTAAAACCTGTACCTAATAGAAAACGAAAGGAAAAACCGCAGAGTGTTGTGGGGAGAGGGATAAGATATTAATAGCTAAACAAAAAATACAAATTCACTAAAAACGCATAAATAAAAAATTTTTTACCGTAATTTCTGATGTAATCTGTAAATACGCTAAAATAAATCACAAATTAAGTTACGTTACAACGATGTTTTGAATTTACAAGTTTAAGCCCAAGCGAAGCCTAAAAAAGGTAAAAAAAATTCCTATGGGTCCAAGTTCCCTATTTGCGGCTCTAAGACTTATTTGGTGCATATACAAGTATGGACAGGTGGAAAGAAACACAAGTAGGATATGAGATAATAATTAAAAATTTTTTAAACAGAAAGTTTAGAAAGCATGTAAACTTTATAAATATCCTAGCAAAATAGACACTGGGAAAAATTTTCGATGTTTAAATCTCACAAAAAAAGCAGAAAATATAGCGGTTTTCAGAACAGAGTTACTACTACAAAATAGTTAGATTTTTGTAATTAAATTTTTAAAATATAAATCAATGAATTCATTGATCACTATTGCATTTTTTAGAACAGAGAGCAATACGTAATGAAGAAGACCAACAAACAAAACATTAGTATTGAACTCTGTTTTAAAACCACTATATTTTAGCGGAAGCAGGTGTTTTAATTGACTATAAGACGAAAAAGAAAGTTTTTGAAAATTTTTATTTTGATTCTTCTAAATAAAAAAAAACATCCGTCATTTCCAAATAATTTTTTAGTGAGCTAATTGAGGTTTTTAGTGACTTATAGAAGGAATCCGATCCCATGTCACGTAGAACCTTAAAATTACAAGTTTCGATTTTAATTAAAATCATTTATTACCTCCAGTATAACTACAAGCTTTTAGCAAAATAAACGATTATAATTATTAACACTTGATTTGATAAACTTCGAATTCTTTTATTTTTTTATTCATCTGACATTGGTATTAAGTTGAGAATTAAATTATTTTCGGTTTTGGAATTCGGCTTATTCCGATGTTGGACTCCTCATTGTTAATCGATAACTACAAGTGACTTCAACATAACGGTTGTATTTATAAATCAGAAGAATATGATGATAGTCATTTAGCAATAAAAAACTTTTCGTTGTAAACAATCCATACAGTGCGTCGTTTCCATGACAAAATGAGTCAGATTTGTTATAAATTTCTAGTAATTGTGACTGTTTTTACCTTTTATATAAACACAATTAATTCACGGTATGAGTCAAACTAACGTTGATTTTATAGCAAGTGTGACTTTTTAAGTTGCAGTTACGACGAATGGCTTGCGGGTTCTGTGAAAATAATATAATGATTAATATATTAATATTCAAATTAAAACCATTTTATGGTTTTACTAATTTATTGAGAAGAAATCAGCGGAGTACACTAAAGCTATAAATTAAAAACAATTTAAATCAACTGCCGTTGTGTCTAAAGAATACTACGCCCTATAGTGCAAGTTATTGTAAAGATAACGGGTGATAGTGCAACGTATCATGTTAATTGGACGCTGCCGAAATTACATGTTGCAATTTTCTAATGCCTATTTTTTTGTAAAAAAAACTCGCTTTATTCGGCTTCATATTTATTTCATATGTCACAAACCGTAAAAACTTAAATTTTGTAATAGTTTAGCAGTATAATTGCGATATATAGTTTTTTAATTGAGAGCACAATTTGGTTTAGAAATAACTATTTGGATTTTGCGAATGGTCTTTAAATTTATTTAGAATTTGTAATGGTTTAAAAACTTCAGAATGTTCAGCAAAACCTCTTTGGAATCGTACATTAATTTCTATTAGATTAAATGTCCACTAAAAGTTTTTGAATTTTATAAACATTCGGGATTATTTATTTGAAGTATAAAAGTCAATAAAATAAAACATAAAACAATAGAAATAATAGAATTGCTGTGATTTTTGATCGTACATAACATACGAAATGTTCTGAATATAAAAACGCTAACATATACGAAATTTTACACTAAGACCTAAAAAACATTGTAATAAAATTTATATCTATTTTTTTATTTTTATATTAAAGTATGGTAGTTTAATATTTTTCAAGAGACAACAATACAAATAACGTAAATATTTGGGGGTTTATGGCAAAACAGATGAAGTTATTGTGTTTTCACGCTTAAAGGCTGGTTCATACTTATGACCAAACGTCCTTTGGACAAAGTCCAAAGGACAATTTTAAAAAAGCCAAAACGTCCTTTGGACAAGCCAAAACGTCCTTTGGACTTTTTCTTTTGGACGAAGTATTATGAATGTTACTTAGAATTTGTCCTTTGGACCAAGTCCAAAGGACAAAATCCAAAGGGAAAAGTTCAAAGGACAAAAAGTATGAACACATTGTCCTTTGGATTTTGTCCTTTGGATTTTGTACTTTGGACAAAGTCCATAGGACGTTTTTACGCTGTATTTGTCCGTTGGACAAAGTTCAAAGGACTTTTGTCATAAGTATGAACCAGCCTTAATTCGGATTTTATAAGCAATCATATTCATCAACTGATTCGTAAACTAATGGGATTAAATTGTCAAATCGAATAAAGAAATTTTAACGGACAATCAAATCATAATTTATAATTTGGGAGGGAATGTTTGGAATCGCGACATAAAGCCTTTTGAAGTCGCTCCGATAAAAGATTTTCCACCCCATGATGATTAGATATATTACGTTCCCCACTCGCATCAGAACATTTCGTATGTTAACTAAGCCTTTTCACTATAATAAGCAACAATGAAGAGTAAGTCGAAATTAGATTTGAAATCCACAAGAAAACTAATTCGCAAAAGAGCCTAAAATCATTACGGTTTACTTAACTATTAAAGGTCGTGTAGAAGTTTTTTCCCCAAAAAAATCGCTTTGTTGTGAATAGTATGTCTGAAGCGAAAATGTGGGTTTTATTTTGGAATTTTTTACCCCAATTTGGTAATTTACGGTCCAAAATACTGAAACATAATCTTAAATAGTTTAAAAAATATATTTTTCTAGAAAATTGTTCTTAAACAAACATCCTTGTAAAACTATATTTTCTCTTGAAATGTAACATTGACAGAATATGGTTGAGTAATTTTCTAGGCGTTAAAGTGTTAAAGTTAAAGTGTTAGAATGCATTAGATGTTTGACTGTTTTCAAGTTTATAATTCGCTTCCGGCATAGCTACTCAAATTTTGTCGTTTAAACACGGCGGATATTATGTAGAATTAAGCTAATGCTTTTAAAATCGAATTAATATATCACACCGTGTTTTGCTTTTAGAACTTAAATTAAATTATTGAAATTCGAGTTAGGTCTTGAATTTTTGATTTGAGTAAAAAGTAGATCAATTATTTTCTGGCAATAGTTGGATTATGGTTGCTGGTTACTTACACTGCCCCATGTGGTGAACCACCTAGTGAATTTCCTACACCCAAATACATGTATTTCTCTGAAGGATTAGGCATTTAAAAGGAAGAGAGATCAGAAGCTTCACTCTTTTAAAAAGTAATCTAAAACTAACATATTTTATAGCTTGAAATTCGTTTTATGTTAAATTTTAGGCGCATTTTTAGAACTATTTTTAAAGGACAAGTATCTTAAATAAATCAAATTCGCTAATAGCTGATTAAACTTTGTAAAAACTAAGTTTAAAATGCCGGAATTTTTAATAATTGTTTTTACCTGTAAAAAAATTACCAATCACAAACCCGATTATTTAAAAGACAGCCTTATAAGATTTGAATATATATAATTTTTTTTTGAATTTTAGTTTTCAAAAGCTATTTATAAAAATTTTTTTCAAAAATTTTTTAAACAAAACCAAAATTAGTTTTAAAACGGAGCGAACTTTTTGGAGCTCGGTTGGCGCCACGTAGTAGCAAAAATGAGAGTTTTGAGAATCATCACCAGGAGGAGCTGGAAGAATATGACACAAAAACAAAATAACTGCGCAGTTATTTTCTGAACAAACTTTTGTTGAAAAAGCCGCACATGCGCAAGTTTGTCTTTTTTCGCGGTGCAAAACTAATGACAGTGCCAAAAACTAGCATTGATTGCCAAAAAAGTCGTAATTTTACTGCGCACGTAAACCAATACTGCGGTTAAAAATCGCTGCGCGAAAAAACTAGCAAAAAATGGCGGACTTTTGCGAGAAAAGTCGCACAAAATTTTGTATGTGCAGCTTTTCTGGAAAAATTTTGTTCAAAAATTTAGTGTCCAGTCGTAAAATTTTTTGTGTTATATTGTTTTCCCTATAGTGTAAAATATACCGTTTACAGCAAGAATTTTTAAACTTAATTGCGTTAAAAAAGTTAGAAAAACATTCATAAGAAAACTATTTTTGGGGTTTTAATACTTCACAGAACTAAAATTGTCTGCAATAGGTAATGCAGTATTTTATTATTAAATAAAGCAGTATTTTATTATTTTAAATGGTTTCCACTTATCATGAGACCATAGAAAATGTAACAATTTTTATTGAACAAATAATAAGGATAATTTGTGATTAAATAATTGATCCCAAACCAATTTTTTTTAAATCCATTAAATATACCTTATGACTAAAAATGACATAAAAATCTTTTTAAACTGTCAATAAATATAATTTAACTCATCATCATTATATTTGTCACAAAAACTAACGATATGTATCTTTTATAAACCCCAAAAACTCTTTTCGTTCCATGTACAGGTGGTCTAAGATCAAATAGATGCTCCAGCATTCGTGACTACTGACATTTGCGCACTTGCACCTTAGGAAATATATTCAATTTTTTCTTGTGCATAGTGAAAACGTGGATTTTTTAATGATTTTTTTGCACAATGATTATTGGAAATTTTGATGATTTATATGTCTAGTACATGTTCGGTTCAGATTTAAATTTCGGAGGAACATCGAAGTTTTATTTAATTTTAAGAGACACTTTTTTAACCTATTTGAAACCAACCACGTTTTCGGATCGAGTTTTTAAACATTAGTCTTTCCATTATTTTGTCTTGTTAAAAAACATTGCTTTTGTTTTGTCTCGTTAAAAATAAATTGTTTTTTTCGCCCGTGCTGATTGCTATATAAAAAATAATTTCAAGATTTTAAGGGAAACATTTGTTTTTTCTTGGTTGCTAGTAATCAAATTCGGTCTCCGATTCCAGTAGTTTTTGAGCGATCTTTTCTCTAGCATCGTTTGAAGATAATTTCATTACCAAATCTTATTTGCGCTGCGGTTAAAGTCGGTTAATAAATCTTTAAATCGATTGCAAGCAAAGATTATTGGCTTAAAATGACATCTCAGGGTATTCACATGTCTTTTTCAAATATAAAAAATCTTTAATTTTTAAGGATTTTTCTAAATAAATCAAATTTGTTAATAATGGAGGATTTGAATAAAATACTATAAGGTATATCCAAAAAGTTTTTGTAAGATTGTATTTGCGCAGGTTCGTTAGATTTTTGCAGAGCGTACTGAAAGTTAGGGATCGAGTCGCAACTGAGACACGTTATGATAATGTTGTATGATACTGTTATGTATAGTATTTGGTTGTGCAGTTAGCGCTGAATAATATTAGCCTTTCATATCCTGCTTCAGATGAAATAAATCCACTTTAAAAAATCCTTGATTTTTTATTTTGGTTCATTTCAAATTAATATCACATAACGTATATACTTCCATTTTAAAAACAAAACATAGACTGAAAAAATATGTCTTTTGTGTGTGATGTATTTTCAGTAGACTTTCTCCACACAAAGATTATTATTTGATAAACTTCCAATTATTCGTTTTCATATATTTAGAATATCCCTACTGAGGCATGGTAAATATTGGTAGTAAACAGAATTTTTGTACACAAACTTGGTGCTGGTGAGTTTTGAATGGGTATTTTTGTATACTTAGAATATGTTTTTCCTCTTTTATGTAAAATATTAAAAATTTATGTAAATCCATAAATCATTTGGCTTG
Organism: Microlaimidae sp. YZB2_3; assembly: GCA_030248175.1. NCBI lineage: Eukaryota > Metazoa > Nematoda > Chromadorea > Desmodorida > Microlaimidae > Microlaimidae sp. YZB2_3. Next base: position 28,302 of record JASAMX010008607.1, read on the forward strand.
GTGGATTAAAAAAACAACTAAATTTTTTTTTCGTTTTTTTTGCGATTTTTTTGTAAAAAAACCAAACGACGGCAGTGATTTAATAAACTTTACCCAACATTTTTGCCGTCATTTCGTATTTTTGACGAACAAATCGGGGGCTTTTTGTACGGGAAACGCAATATCTCGACAAATACTGCACCAATCTTAACAATCAAGGTATTAAATTAAAGGTAGAAAGTAGCCACTTTCTTCAAGTGCATATTTTGTAACTTTAATTTTTATACCTATTGAGCAATCTTTCAAGTACAGAATTGTCGAAAAACGTCATTTTTGGGGGGTCATAACTCCTGAACCACTGGAGATAGTTTGCTAAAAAATTTTTGCGGGCTATTGGGGGCAGGGGTAAGGTTTTCACAAAAAATATCAAAATCGAAGACAAAAAGTTTGACGCCGCACCGCACCTTTAGGGAAAGAGGAACGGAAGGGAACGGAAAACAGACGGTTGTTTCTAATAAAAGTCACTAAACCAATGTTAGTAAAAGAATAAGATGAGTTTTATCAAATTTAATGGAAGCAAGTATGTTTGTTTTTAAAACGGGCAAGCAAGCAAGGCAAAACAACAAGCAAAACGTATGTTTTTAAGGTCACTACACCAAAGGGTACGGGGTCTTTAGAGCCACAAGCAGGGAACTTGGAGCCAAGAAAAATTTTTGGGAACTTGGAGCCACGAGCAATGGGAACTTGGAGCCTTTCAGAAAAAATTCGTTTGGGGTTAGATTTAGTCTTCGCTTAGGCTTAGGTAAACGTTTTAGCGATTTTTATTTTTGGCTCCAAGTTCCAATCTTACGGCTCCAAGTTCCCGACTTACGGCTCCAAGTTCCCTATTTTTGGCTCCAAGTTCCAGCTCCAAGTTCCAAAGGCTCCGCCGACCCTAAATCCACCAAAGGTGGGAAAATAAATTGATTGAGCGCTTGACCGCGTTCAGAGGATCGCAATAATAACATTGACTTCGTAAAGTCGGTTGAATAAAAAAATGATTGTTTTAAAAAATCTTTTGAAATTTCACAGAGGAATTTACCCGCCGACTATCACGTAATTTTCGTTTTGCTAAATTCTCTATGTACATAGCTTTAGTTACTGTGTATAATTATAATACTTGAAGGATCTACTGTCTATGTTTTTTGGGACATGAAATTAAATTAAAAACGCAGTTTACGACGCCGTTTTTAAATTTTAGAAATTTAGAAATTTTAGAGTTTAAAATAGAAATTTTAAAGTTGAACGGGTGAAACTAAACAAGAAATGCGGCAGTTAACGATTCTTTTACAAGAGGGTAACATTTTAAAACGGATATGTAAAACTTGGTTTTATTGTTAGATAAATTTTATAAATAAATTTAAAAAAAAACATAGATCTGGTTGTGGTTACTTTTTACACCGAAGCATATGATTATTTTTATAGCACGGATGCTTGACTCGGATTTATTGCTAGGAAGTTTTTTTGAGCGGAAAAATAAAAATGGTATAGCATATTTTACCTATTTATTTAAAAAGTTTTTTTTAATGTTACACACTTTATGTTTTAATTGTATTGCGATTCCGGGTTGATAGTTACGAAGTTGTTTTGTGATAAAAAATGTTTGGTGCAAACAATAGATCTGCCACGTCTTTGCATTAGAACGATTGTTTCTAAAAAAAACTGAAGTTTTTTCAGGTGTGAATAATTGTTTTACTCATTTATGTTTGATTTTTTTTTCTTCGCACATAACACCAAAAAAGTTCGTCTCTTACGGACGCATAAAAAAGGGACTCTTTCAAAATTAGCTCCGATAAAATGTCTTCGTTAGACGCGTTAACTTTGTTAAATAAATTTCTTCGTTAAAAGGCTTTAAAATGGCGTCCGACTCGAGTGAATCTCCTGATCCCCGGAAATTTCCTCCGCCTGGGGATTTGAGTAGAAATCGAAGGCCGACTGTGTCCAACATCGTAATAGCAGGTACGTTTTTAAAAAAACCATTCCTGATTAGGCTAGAAAGGGGGTCTTAAACGGAAAAAAATCCGCGTCACCCACCTCGCTTCGATACCTTGAGATTAAGGTCTTCTACAGGGGCTCCAGAGCTCTGGGGCCGGCGCACTAAACGCGCGTCAACTTAAGGCTGGTTCATACTTACGGCAAAACGTCCTTTGGACAAAGTCCAAAAGGGCAGTTTTAGAAAAGTCAAAATGTCCTTTGTTCAATCTAAACCGTCTTTTGGACGAAGTATGTATGCTACTTGAAATTTGTCCTTTGGACAAAGTCCAAAGGGAAAAGTCCAAAGCACAAAAAAGTATGAATACGTTGTCCTTTGGACAAAGTCCAAAGGGAAAAGTCCAAAGAACGTTTTGGCGCGGTGTTTTTTCTTTGGACAAAATCCAAAGGACGAAAATCCTTTGGACAAAATCCAAAGGACAAAAGTCCTTTGGACTTTGTCCAAAAGACGTTTTGTCATAAGTATGAACCAGCCTTAAGTGCTATGTTAGCATGATGTGTAAAACTCTTGATAATGTTCCCAATTTCTTTTTTTTTATCGAGAAATCTTTTTGCACTCCTTGTGTAAGTGACATTAACTGATAATTTATTTAAATTTATTTATAATCTTTTAAATACAAGTTAATAAAACGATAACCCCTATAGGGGTTAAGTCTTGATTTGCTTGTTATTTTTTACAAATATAGATAAAATTAGTTAACTATTAATTTGTCTTATTCAAACAAAGAGTTCTTTAAAATTTCTCAAGAAAAATATAAAAAATAAAAGATTATCACAAGTTTTAAACAACGTGCTAGAACAGCACCTAGTTCTCGGTGTTCCGGCTTTTGGCATTTTAAAAGGCATTTGTGACACTTAAGTTTTTTGAAGTTGGAATTACAATTTTTTTTGAAAATCGCATCATCGTTTAATTATACGTACATTTAACTTTAAGATTTGCGTTTTCCCAAGCGATGTTATTAACACCAAATATAATGCTTTAAAATTCCGCCGTTTAACTAATGTTTAATATAGAACTTGTTTAATTTTGAAATATATTTTAACTTTATTTTAAACTTTATTTGTGAAACTGTTTTAAGTTTTGCATCACATAAAAAAAATTGAAACAGCATTATACTTCAATTATTCGGAAATTTAGCAAAAAAAATTGGATCCTCGGAGATCTGGAATTCGGAGCTCCCAGGACCATCACTAGTCTTTACTGTCACTTATCTATTATCACTTGTCACCGAAACGGTGAATGCCACAGGAAGTACGCGTCTAAGACGCTAATAATCAAAAAGGGTTAAAAAACTGTTAAAGCAGGTTTGCACCGAAATTTTGCTTTCCGCGCGCGTTTATTCCGTTACATCTTTTCTTGTCACTACGGTGTGAACGGTGTCATTTATCACTTGTCACTTGTCACTTAAGTATAAACTACTCATTAGTTTTCAGCCTTAGTGTTGATCTAGCGGCTCCCGTATTTTTTCTCTCCCGCGTGGTTGAAACGGTGGGGATGTTTTTATTATGGCAAGATTTTCCAGAGACAACAATAAAACTTCTTAAGGAAATCAATTACAGCTATATTATTAATATACAGCTTTTAAAAATAATATTTTTACAGTCTAAGGATAGACACCGAACGCGTAATGAATGTATTCTTTTTTTATAGAGTAATTTATCAAGTTAATATGAGCCGAACCCCGCCAATACAGACAGGGCGTTGTTAACTTAAAACATATGAGTTCCGCTCTTATGCCGGAGCAAAAAACATGGTTAATTGAAACTTTATATGTTAATTTTAAGAAAAACAAATTTCCAAAAGTTTTTTATGGCGATATTGGTATTACAACTGAGAAATCTTACAGCTTTCTTAGCTATCCTTTTTTTGTGCCAGTTTTTTGTATTGACAAATTAAAGATAAAAATTTTTTGAATTTTCTTAAAAAAAGACACTAAACGTGTAAAATTTACAAGTCTTAAAACTAAGTATAAAAAAATTAAGGAATTTATTCAAAACATAATAAATATTATTTTTAAATATTAGCATTAATCTAACTAACCAAAGAAATGCTGTTTTCTACAAAAATTTTATAGATATTGGAAGTTTTTCAGTGTTAAAGATCTTCACAGAGTTATGACGTTATAGAATCACTTTTAGCCAATTAGCGCTTGGGAAAAAATTGATCTCCAATGAACGTAGAGATCTCCAATTTTTAGCTCCTCCCACAACCATTCCCACAGAGCAAAACATATATGACGTGATCACGAATACTATATGAAATTATGAGGGTCCTTTAAATCCTGACGTGAATCTAAAAGATCATTGATATAATTTTTTTAATTAAAAAAATTGTTTAGTTTTAATAATTTTGGCAGAATTTTTCTTATTTAAAAAAATTAAAAAAAATTTTTTTTGATTAAAAACAATGCACGTGACGTTTTTTTATTTTTTTGTATAAATTTTTGAGTTTTAACATATTAATATAGCAAATACGTTTTTAAACTAACTATGTAATTTCTTTAAATCCATGTTTTAATGTTTATATAAATTTTTTAGTCCTAATACGAAATAATTATCAAACGACAAAAAAAGTATTTAGGCACCATTCAAATTATTTAATTAAAAACTTTAAAAAACGTAAATATTATAAACATTGGTAACATATTCTGTCTTAATTTTGCTAAATATTCTTTTACTATCGCAAATGCAAACGGAAAATACTTACTTGTGCATAGAAAGTGCGAAAGGAGAAGATTCCGCCGAACATGGTAGATTTATTTAATTTTAAAAATGAAAAGTTTAATATATATTGGTGTCAAACATAATCGTTTATAAAAACTTGAGCCAAAATATGACCCATGAGCCTATGAGCCAAAATATAACTGTAAAATTTTTTGAAAAGTGACCCCTTATCAAAAATTTAAAAAAACAAAGTGATTAATTATTGTTTTAAATTTCAGCTAATAATACAGTAGTCACTTGAAAATGCATTAACGTGTACCTTATTTATAGTTAAACATAACCGTGATTTGAAAATAATAATTATAATCTACAAAAGTGTGCATTTATATATTTTTTAAAATAAACTCGCCCCAACTTGCCCAAAGTTTTTTTAATATAAAACGGGTGTTTCGTGATATTTCTTGATTGCTGTAAAATCAATATGTGTTGCTTATGCATGGTACCGTCTTTAGGTTATAACTTAATGAATAAATATGTGTTTACCAGTGTTTAGTAAAAAAACCCACTGTTTTATGATTATAATGAAGAAAACTCAGCTTGTTAAAGTCAAAATGTGCATGTGGTGATTGGCATTATATAAAATCTTCGATTCTAAATAATTTGCCGGTTTTGGGATTTAAAGTCGTTTGAGCTGAAAGAACTTATAGCTGGAATTTAGAGCCAGAAGTGGGGAACTTAGAAATGAAAGTGTGAATTCACTTAAACCCAACCGTTATACTAAGTAAAAGCCTAAAATTAACCTCAATCCTTTTTTTATTTTCGGCTCCGAGGTCGTATTTTCGCGGCTTAAAACTCTGAAAATTATCTGGTGCCTCCAAGTCGAAGTTCTCTGCTGCTGACTACGAAGACGCCGTTAGATTTTGCTTACCGTTGTATAAAGGACCAAAGAACGTCATAACATAATGTGAAATTACTGAGCAAGTAAACCAAATAGGCCCCACATAAAAATTGTAATAACGCAAGCTCCAACATATTGTAGTACGGTTGTAAAACATAATATTGGTACGGGGTCTTTAGAGCCACAAGCAGGGAACTTAGAGCCATCGAAAATTTTTGGGAACTTGGAGCCACGAGCGATGGAAACTTGGAGCCTTTCAGAAAAACTTGGTTTAAGCTTAAATTTAGGTTTCGCTTAGGCTTAGGTACACGTTTTAGCGATTTTTATTTTTGGCTCCAAGTTCCCAACTTACGTCTCTAAGTTCCCCACTTACGGCTCCAAGTACCCATTTTTGGCTCCAAGTTCCAGCTCCAAGTTCCCTAGGCTCCATCAACCCTACATCATAATATTGAAGTGTGGTTGAATTCTAATTACTTTCATAAAATGACTATATTTTCGCATATATTTGTAATCACGTAAATAAAAAAAGCTTTAAATACGTATGCGTTAGCAATTTTTTAATGTTATAAATAATATTATAATAAGCATTAACAAGGTTTAAAAACTGCTAGCTGAACATATACTTATAGTTGAAAAACCGCCAATGCAAACGCAATGTAATGACTCCCGTTGTGATGTGACGATTCAAGAATACCTTATAAATGAGTTTTAAAGTAAAATCAGCGGATGAACGTACAACATAGCACGTCATTCGTATAAGTACGGAAGCTGGTGATTGTATATGTTCAAATCCTGTATCGCCCATTTTTCCGTCAAAAAAAAAACACAAAAACTAAAAATTGAGCTAATCTTTTTGGCGTTTTTTTTTTTGTCAAAAGCTCGATTTATTCAATTTCGTATTTTTGGACGTTTCACTTACTCGCAATATTTGTATGTCCGTCTACATTGTTTGAACCAATGCTAAATATCTTTATGAATAAAGAACTATGCACGTTTATACATAACTCAACGTTGGTGAAACTTCGGCATGGAATACCAATATGTTTTAAAAGTTCAAGAGAGAGAGAGAGAGAGAGAGGCACTAGAATTAATTCAAAAAATTTATTACCGATTGTAGTAACATTTTTATAAATTTTCAAAGTTGATTAAAATTAAATAAAAAAATTGAAAAAAAACAGCTCGATAAATATAAAAAAAGCTAAAAATGGTACAAAAATGTGCACGTGCATTTCAAGGTAAAACAGGCAAAATTACACAAGCTAAATGGTACACGCGGCGACGGAGGTCAAAAATATAGCTATTTAATGGACCTTCTTACTTTAGACGAAGCTATTGTTTGAAAAGGAAGTAGTAACCCTACAAACTTTAAGATTTGTTTAAAAGTAACTAAAAAAATATATATTGAAACAAATGCTATTTTGTTGTTTTAAATTTAAAAACATTTTTTCGCATATCACTGTTATTGTATTCATTTCAGTAATATAATTGTTCTGTTTCATGCTAATGGAATTATACTTGTGCATCCGTTTCATCTAGTTTTTTTAATAAAGTCTTAATTGGAAAATTACAATGAAAAAAAATTCACAGTTGAAATTTCTGTGGAGCTAATACAGTAACTGAACGAAGAACAAAAAAT
>JASAMX010008610.1:0-56977 GCA_030248175.1 Microlaimidae sp. YZB2_3
CCAGAGTTGCGTGCTCCATAAAGGTGCGTGTTTTAAAAAATTATAATTAATAAAAACAAGAATAGATAACAAAATTAATTGAAATTTAGCCAGAAAATTTTCGCGTACTATGCAATTTTTTTCAGTCGTAAATGTACCATTTTTTTACATAAATTCGTGAAAAATTTAGTTTGAATCCAAAAACTTTGTCCGAAAATTGTTTTCTTGTTACAAAAATATTTTTTTGCTTACGAGTATCCAAAATAAATTTAACTTGTTGTACTAGATGGATTTTAATGAAAGTTTAAAACAAAAAAAACGAGTTCCAAGACACGGAGGTCCCGGGACACGACAGTACTTCCTGGCAATAAGGCGTTTGCAGTTTTTTCTAATAATCTGCTCCGTATACAAAAAACTCAGATCCCCTTTTTAAAGTTATTGCTTATAAACAACCCAGAAAAGAAATAAAAAACCTATTTATTGCTGTAACACTATTTAAAAAACCTTTCAAACATTTTAAAAAACTAAACTAAGAAATATTAAACAGGCAAAAACATACTAATAAATTGTTTATAGTTATAAATTTATTAAAAATATTTTTTTGTTTAAAATAGTTTAGTGTTAATTTACTGCAATTTGTTATTGTGTTTAAAATGTGAACTAAATGTAAAAACATAAATGCGGACTGATTAAAACTTTCCAGAAAAACCTAGCGATATTTAAATGACATAACCACTTTTAATGTTGTCCCAAATATTCATATAGGTGCCACTGGAAGGTTCCTAGAGCTCAATTTTGCTAATGAGTAATCAAATTTAAGATGTGCAAAGTATCAAAATAAATGCAAATGCACCGCTGTCGTTTATTGTACGCTTATAAATATTTATGTGTCTTAGTTTTTGTGATAACAATAAGTAAAAGAATCAAAAATAGCTAATTTTCTGTTCCGGAAAGCAATTGAATATTTAACTTGCCCGTTCATTTTTTTACAATCGTTTAGTTTCGACCAGTTTCAGCCGAAAATTCAACGTTTGGTTAATATCAATCATTTTAGACTTGTATTCTAAATTTATTTATATTTAATTTTAAACTATGATTTGGTTTATATGTAATAATATAATGTTTATGAAATTATAATGTGGGTTATTTTTGTTAAAAATACGGCATCATTAATTCTCCCACGAAAATAAATTGCAATACATTTTTTTCTTCATTAAAGTAACAAGAAGGTCGGTTTCCTTATGGAATTAAGGTATTTAACACACAAGGAAGCGTGTGTTTTGCGGGTAACACGAACTTAGATCCAAACGAACTTAGATCCAGAACAAAAACACGAACTTAGATCCAAAGACCCGAACTTAGATCCAAATTTTCGTTTACGTTTTTTTTACGTTATCAACTTTAAAAAAATGATTTTAAATGTGTTTTAAACGTTTTAAACATTGAGTTTTGCTTCTTACGTGTAAAATATGTGTTTGTTTATTGCAAACAAAACATTTACTCAAAAAGATTCGTGTGTGAAGACATATATCATGTGTATTATGAATAAATTAAAAATTTAAATCGACAAAAATTCTTGTTAAAACACTTTAAAAAAATTTACTTTGAAAACTTTTTAATGTAAACCTTTAAATTAAGTTTCAACTTGATTATTTGCGTCGCTTTTAATTGTATTACAATTATATTTACCGCAAGAATCAGTCAGTCATGCGTTTCTTTGTCTTGTAAAAATTAATATGGGAGTAGTTATGGGAATCGCTATAAGAAGTGGTATCTGCAATGTATGCAATGTCTTACCTGTGAATTGAGATGAGATTTGTAGTTTTAAATTTGTTGCTTAAAATTTAAAATTGTTTGAGAAATATAGTATACTTTGTCTATTATACATAGCTGTACATAAAAATATATTATGACATTTGGCTTTAAAACACATCATTAATTCTCTCGCAATACACATTAAAAAGTTTTTCAGTTTGTTTGCAACAAACAAGCCCATATTTTACACGTAAAAAGCAAGACTCAATGTTTAAAACGTTTAAAATACATTTAAAATCATTTTTTAAAAGTTGATAACGTAAAAAAAAACGTAAACGAAAATTTGGATCTAAGTTCGTGTCTTTGGATCTAAGTTCGTGTTTTTGTTCTGGATCTAAGTTCGTTTGGATCTAAAGACGCCAAATCGTTTTGCGTGTGGGGCACATAATCTAGATTTCCGTCAATTGGAAGGGTATCGCGCAGGGGTGAAATTTCTCCGCCGTGGTACCTTTACCCGTCTCGCAGACAGAGGGTAATCGCACGACGCCTTTAAAGCGGGAGTGTAATTCCGTCACCCCTTTACCTAAGACATCGATCCCAGCGCACCTTCTTCCAAATTTCGTTGGTGCTAGTCACACCCGAAGAGCATCGAGCATTCGTAACATTAAGTGGGCCCCCATATTAAAAATCGGTAAAAAACGTATGAAACCGTCATAAAAAAACTCACTGTTCCAATCGTGCTCAAATTTTCAAAGAAAACTCGAAAAAGTATGAGCTAACAGCATACCAAGTGACGCTTCTTTATGTCATAGTAATAAAAAAGTTTTAATTTTTGGAGGCCCATGTTTTTTTTTACCGTATTAGCGATAGTGATGGCGTCACAGATAAACATTAGTTTCTTTTAGTTTAAAATGATAGTTTAAGCTACACACTGATGTATATTTTGTTTCAATTCGTTCAGATATAATGTTTTAAAGTTTACGTTTTGTCGCCAGTCTCAATATTTTTTAACAGACTATAGTTTTTCCAAATCATCTTTGGCAAAAATTTTTTTCTGATGACTGACAGAATTAAATCAGTTTTAAACAAATAAAACTTTGGTTTGGTTATTTAAAAATTTTCAATATTTAATCAATTATTTTACAACAAAGCATTAAAGTGCCTTTTAATCTTTATTCTATTCTAATCAAAGTTCCTTTGTTCTATTTTCGCTGATAAAACAATAAAAAAATCTAGAAACGGCTGAACTGTCGAATAGACTATTTTTTAGTTTTTAGAAAGATCTAGATTTTTAAATTTTGTTAACTGTTTATGAAATCGGTGTAACAAAAAAACACACAAACAACCAAAATTATTGTTTGGATTAGTAAGCAGCTGTCAGTTCAGGTTGACTTTCATAATTTGAAAAAAAGCTAAACAATGAAAAGTCCATGTAAATTAGGCTTCAATGCATGTAATTATTGTTGAAAAATCCGTACATAACCTGCCATTTTGGACAAATACTAAACTTACCAGAAATTACGTTGCACTTGACGCCTCAAATCAATAAATATATCACAATATTTATCGTTATTCTTTAGTAATAGACACAATTGATACAGAATTTATTCAATTTTGTTGAACACATTCTACGTATGTCGGAAGACATTCCACATTTAAAACGGCCACAGAGTGGGAATTAGGATTGTCAGTGGCGTTCAGTAGTTCAGCAGGATAGGCAGCCGCTGGCAGACTTCTCACATAACTTTCTTGGTATCCCGATTCATAATTCTGGTACCTCGAAATTCCTGAATATTGAATATAGTACGTGTTGGATGTGCGCCGCGTAAGATTAAGTTTACGCGTTACTAAGCCTAAGTAAAACCTAAAAAAACAACCTAAACTTTCTTGGCGCAGTTATTTGTTGAAGTTTAGGTTGTTTTTTAAGCTTCGCTTAGAATTAAGAACGCACAGGCTTAACCTTAAAAAAAGTCGAGTAAAACAGAGTTAGCCTATATGGCACGCTGAAAGTTTGCGCGGTGCGCGCTGAAAATCGGTAACTGCTTTTATATTGATAGCTAAGCTGCTGGAGAAAAATGCCCCACGGCGCAATAGGCTATAGTCTGCTCAGCTACTTTCTAAAAAGGAGATCTCCGTGAAGAAAAACAACTCAGTTTTGTTTTCAATTTTTTTGTAGAATAAACAAAAGATTAACAGTTTTTTGTACCATAAAAAATTGTTTAAAGATGTAAATATAAAATTAACATTATTTAATTAGATATAACTAAGTTCAAACCTTAGTTTTTAAATGGCGGTGGTTTGGCGGCTATTTGGCGGCAGTTTAGCGGCAGATTTGGCGGCGCACATCCAACACGTGAATATATTGAATTTTCAAGCAGTGTCATTAAGCGTTGAATGAATGTGAATGGGTTTTGATGGTATTTTATAGGCGCATTATAGTTTTAGGCGCATTGATTATAGTTTTGGAACCAGTTCATAAATAAGGCGTAATAACGTAAAAGTATAACTTTGTGCTACTTTCACGCTTTGTTCTAAAATGAAAATTTTATCTTTAGGTATCTTACACATTTTTTTTCCGAAAAACAGCTCCGGAGTTATCTTGAGAAATGAGATATTCGATTATTGGAAATTAAATTAGTTTCATTTTAATTATGGGTGAATTAAAAGAGCACTTTCACTAATAAAATGCCTATATCGCTCAAAAGAAACTGCTTATTTGATACTTAGCCGATCGGGCTGAAATTTAAAAAAAATTTGGTGGCCTTGTTACAAAAAAACCCTAACATAAACTTCAGTGAGTAAATAAGTTTAAATTGTAATTAAAAAATGTATCTCTGATTAAGAACAAAATATTTTCTTAAAATTAAATATATATACTTAAACGGGTCTAAACTATGAACTGTTTATGCTTTAGATAATTTGGTTATAATCTTTTAAGTGGTGAAAATAATCAAACTCAGTTAAATTTTCAGTAAATGTTTAGGCATTTCCGTAAGGGTACCTAATTTGCCTAATTTTTAGGTGGTTGAGTGAAAATAATCACTCAATGTAATTTTGAATAATTGATTAGAAATTTGCAAAATGTGTTGTTTTTTTTCCTTTTTCATTTTCTTTTTGCTATTATTTGTATTAAAAGAGTAGTCTGTTTAGGACTATATAGGCATTGGTGTTGTGAGAAAGTGCTCTTTGAAACCTGGCTGACTTTGATGATTTGCAACATCGATTATTTAACAACAAATAAATTCAATGAGTGAAAGCGACATAATAAAAAATATTATGCATTCTAACGATAAGCTATCAAACTTATCAATTCGGAAAAAAAAGTGAATAACTTTTTAACAGTTTATAAATTGACAAATTTTTTAATATTTTCTGAAAAAGCGGGATTAAAAAAAATTTGCGTTCCAATCCAGTCATTTTGTGACACTAAAAAGGTTCAACAAAGTGTCGCGTGATTCAATAAATGTTTGTTTGTTTTTTTTTTTTTTGGTAATCAGGCAAAGCGCATCGCATTATTTTGCCTACATTGTACAGAATCAACCATTGTTTATGCTGAAAAAAACAATCAACTGAAAGTATATGTGCTTTTAACGCAAAGAAATACTTACCCGAAATTATAAAATGTTTTGCTGAGACCCGAATTAGCTTAATTTGCCTAAATTTTTCGATTTTTGGTTTTTGGTTCAGGAAAAAATAAAATATAATAAAACAAATAAAAAAGTTATTCACCTCCTTGCTTGACGATCCTGCCAAACGTTTCAGTTCTTTTGGATGTCGTACAAAAGCAAGCGCAAACCGTAAGCAAAATAAACACAGCTATTCCAAAAAACATCATAAACATGCCAAAATTGCCAATATTTCCATTTTCCGCATTGGTTACAGATATTGTTGCAGTAAGAACTGCACAATGAAGATATAAAAAATTCATTCTGATTCATTCAAGTACGTAATAAAAATGGTGCTTTAATTTATGGTATGAATCTAAATATAGATTTTAAACCATTACTTAATTGCAGTTCATTTTTGTAGGATAAATTTACGGCTTTAGATTTAAAGTTCAAAATAAAGTTGTTACATTTGTTTACTAGACGTGCTCTAAAACGTATCGCCAAGCATTTTTTTGTTACTGTCTATTAAATGTTTATTTTGTTGAATGTTTGAAAGCTAAGATATTACAATCATAGTTGTCACGTGCTGCTTCACAATTTAAACCTGTTTGCTAACTTGGCTGTATTCAATTGTAGCTCTAAAACACTAGCCTATACTTGATTACTGTTAAGTTGGGCAGTTCTTCACTAAATAATTTTAGCTGCGGACTAAACCTAGTAAAAAAAAACATCATACCAAGCAAAAAACATAAATAATTAAAAATGGTATATTGGTGTCATTACACGATATGTAAATTAGCACAATTAAGCGTAAAAATTGTTTAATTTATAATGCATTTATAAGATTAAGGGTCGATAGAAACCAGAAAACTTATCGCTACAACTTGGAGTCAAAAATAGGGAACTTGGAGCCGTAAGTGGGGAACTTGGCGCCGCAAGATAAAAATTTATATGACAATAAAATTGCTAAAACGTTTGCCTAAGCTTAAGTGAGCCTAAGTCTAAGCGCAAACCGATTTTTTCATAAAGGCCCCAAATTCATGGCTCCAAATTCTCAAAAATTTCCGATGCCTCCAATTACCTTTCTTGTGGCTCTAATAACCTCGTACTCATTTAATATTAAGGAGCTTATATACCACATAAAATTAAGTTAACTATTTTAAAATTTTGAGAATTTTTTTAAAATTTTTTTGGCCTACTTTTATATAACGCATGGCTAAAATCTGAATTTTCCTGCTATGAGTTTTATAATTTTCGTTTTTAAAACTCAGTATTAAGATTAAAGTTGCAGTCTCAAAAATAATTGAATTTGTGATTAATCATTTTTACGGGTGAAATGAATTTTTAAAATTTCGGTGTTCTCAGCTTTCAAAAAAAAATGTTTTTTTTAGATCCGTTAAAAATTAACCAAGATATTGCCGTTTAAAATACCACAAACCTTCAATATTAAGTAATTTGTATGGAACGCAATTACCATTTTAAGAATTTTGATCCTCAAAACACAGAAGAATAACGTAAGTTTAGAAAGACCAATGCTACCGAACTTAGAAACCAGGGGGTGGTGCGTTTTAAAGGCCATTACACAAATGCCAAAAAAATGTCATGGGTTGAGTTGTCAACCACACCCAGACCACATACACGTAAAATATTGAAATCTGACATTTACTTGGTCAATAATTTTAGCGCTATTTGAAACGGGACTGCGAGGTATTCGCCAATGGATGAATCCCACGTAAGAAATAATTTGCATAAGCATGATTAGCACGCAGCTGATTGGTCGTTCCGTAATAGAACGTTCAGCAGTTTTTGCACGGTTTTTCAACAAAAAAATTAAGGTGCTTCAACAGTTGCAAACGAACTTTTCAACCAAACCGTGTGCAACTTTTTTTCAGGATTCATCCATTGTTGTGCCTTAAAGAACTTTAAAAAAGATGTCGGAAAAATGATTTGCGCCATTCTTTCTCTAGATTTCATTTACTGCTTAAATCACACGCAAAGATATTTCTTGGTGCTTTCAATTGAAATACTTTGTAAACAAGACTGTTCACCAATTTTTATTGAAAAATCTCCAATGAAAATTGGTGAATCATAAAAATGTTATTTTTTATTGTGTTTAATATAAAAAAAGTTGTCCTCACGGGACATCTCCTGCTTGCAAAGGGTGTTTAGGGTGCAAAGGCTCTGCAAAAATTTTAGAGATTTTTAAGAAAATTCTCCAAATTTAAAATGATATTTTGTTATTATCATTTTTATTCCAACGAAAAATTATTTTAAGCGCTGACAAGCATTCACGGACGTTTTTAATCGTTTTTTTAGATCTATATTGTTTTACATATTTGCGTATTTATTCCATAAACATATTTTATTTCTGCACGTAAGTTTATAAGCAAACTATGTTTTAAAAAGTAAAATAATAATAATCCTCAAAAAATATTTCATCGCTTGATTTCCCTGATTCCTGAGTATGGAGTTTGTTCTTACTGAATGTGGCATAAATCAGGCGATGAAATGCGGGGCGACAACAAGTTTTTCCCAATGTTTTAATAAATCAGGCGACCAAATGTGGGGCGCTGAAGAGGATGCCGCAAGTGCTGACGACGATGAAGAGCGTGAAGACGAATAGACATAGGCGATCCACGACCATGGCGGCGAACTTCCAGTCGTTCTCAGCCCCGTCCTCTTCGTCCTCCTTTTCCATTCGTTTCGTGATGAACTTTAGTTCGGAATGAATCCGCTGCATCATCAACAGCACTGCGTGAATGCCAGTATCAGCGCACTCTGTCAATGCAATCAATACTACCGTTAATGTAACTGTTAATGCAATAGGCAAATCTCAAAACAAAGCGAAAGGAAAATAAGGTTAACGCTTAACTTTTTTTCCAATGAACTTTCTATTTGGAGAGAATGAAATTACGTTGGGTGTCAAATTTTCAGGAAGTGGAAAGAGAAACTTAGCGGTACTAAAAATTCTTATGGTAAAAAAAACGTAATGCAATTGTAAAATTATTTTACGTTAGTTGCTTTTTCAAAACTGAACGGGCTTAAAAGCTGCTTTTAAAAGTAGTTCTAAACAAATCATGGTGGGTCAATCAGTGCCACGGAAAAGTGTAGCTCGCCACCCAAAAACTAATTCATGAATCTCAACTAATAAACACTTAATAACGCTGTCGTTTAATTTGCATGAAAATGTGTGGCGCACAGCTGATTGGACGTTCAGTATGATAAATAGTACATTTAGTTTTTTATTGCTGCATTCCAATCACAAAATTAATGGGCCGAACGCACTTTCCAGATCTTAATTTCACATCGTGACATTGAAAAATTAAAGAAAACAGATAGTTTGTGGTAATTTATGATCCTATTCTTCTTCCTATTATTAGTATTATTATTCTAACCGTCATTATTTAAAATTTAGTTGTTAATTTATAAGATTTACACCTGTACTTTATCAAACATTTGAACAGTTTTTTTGTCAATCAGTGTTTTTGTATTGGCTTTCAATATTTATTTAAACGAGCAAAATATACTTTCAACAAAATATGTGACGGCATATTAAAATTAAAAACAAAAATACAAAATACCTGGATTAACCAAAAGTGGTTTCAGACATCTTGAAAATCGCTCGTCAAAATTATCCAAACTAGGCTTTATTGTAGGCACTGGAGTTTCTGTACTAATTTCAAAATGCGTGGCATCCTTTACATCGTGCACGTTGTGATTAGTCCCGTCTTCCAGAGAGCGAATGTTCCGCATCAAAGACTCAGATTCCTTGTCTTTAAGCGCTTCACCCGTCTTTTCTGGTTTTTCCTTTGTTCTGGCAGCGTCCATTAGAGCTGATCTCGAAAACTCATGTCCAGGGCGCTTCATAAGTAACATCCACGGAAGCCAATTTAACAACAAAGACCGCATCTTTAATTAAATGTGTTTTTATTAGTTTTCAAAACAATTCTTTTAAATATATTATAAAAACTTTAAACTGGATTGTTTGTTTAAATGAGATAAACTATAACAGTTGTAATATCATTGCCAGAGCACGTATTTTTTTTCAGCCTAAAAGTGCAAAAATTTTACCGACTGAAATTTGAAAATGTTGAACCCTTCATGCTAGAAAATGCAAGTATCAAACTGAATGCATAAAAAGTTTTGTATTAAAGGAGTAGTTTGTTTTAAGTTATATAGAAATTTTATGCGTGAATTTGTATCCTTTAATCTGTAAAGGTTTTAAAATACAAAATACCGTTGGTGACATTTCATGAGTATCGGGTGTTCTATAATGCAGATTCAGAACTACCACTGTAAACACAACAGAAGCAGACACAACCAGCATACAGCATGTGAAGAATGTTCCTAAATTAAAATCGAACTACATGAAATAAGGCACATTTTTTGTAAAACAATGGACCTACCTAACATAAAAAATATTTTGGATTTAACACAAAACATGAACTTATGCATTATCGTTTTAGCAGAAGTATCAAAAAATGAATAAAAAGCATCTAATTTACGATTACCATTTTTATTTTGCGGTATAGCCGCCGAAACCGCTAGGGGAGTGCTACCAGCTCCGCTTATGCCTTGACTTCTGATTATTTAGGGGGTAGAAAGGTATTTTTAAACACAAAAGAACTAGCAAAAGTAACGGACTTAAGGAATAAAGGTTTGCAAAAGTTTTTATTTTTGTATTCTACATATAACATTTCATACAAAAAGGATTTTTTGGATTCCTAATTTTGCTTGGTTAAACGCATCAAATTAGAACGAAGCAATATATAACCCTAATATTTTATTAAGGCTCACAGGTAATTTCAGAGGCGTTCGATATTTCTTCAAAATCATTGCAAGCGTTCCCAAGCTAAGTGCGCATTTTAGAAATAATTCGTAATTCGGCCACCTGAAAATTAGGAAAAGACTACTGCTTCTTTTCTACGTGCACCATTGAAAGCCACCGTATTCATGCTAAGAAGTCTAGGTCACGACTTTTTGAAGAATCTCAGCTAAAATAAAATTGAGAAAATACAAATATTAAAACTGTTTTTAAGGTTGACATAATATTAAGCTTGCTAATAACTATACTTCAAAAACGTAAAAATAAGTATATGAACCAAGAACAATACCGAAGGGAAATTGCAACCTTAGAAATTTATGTCGTTAAAGATAGCCTACGAACTTTAGGGGCCAAAATAAAGGCACGCGCTAATTTGGCCATCTGTAGGTAACTGACTAATTCGGCCACGCCTAATTCGGCCACCAATTAGGGTAGAAAATGGCTATTTAAAACACAAAAGAACTAACAAAAAACTAAGGATAATTGATAATTTGCAAATTATTTGTCTCTACATATAACATTCTACAAAAAGATTTTTGTTCCTAATTTGCTTTTAAACTGCATCAAATTAGAACGAAGCAATATATAACCCTAAAATATCTCTATTAAGGCTCACAGTGTAATTTCTGTTGTATTCTCAAAATCCCTGCATGCTAACTAAGCGCATTTAAGATTCCGTAATTCGCCACCTGAAAATTAGGAAAGAACCCACCGTTTACTGTTTAAATATCTTACTACCTATATAAAGAAATTTAGCTTATGACTTTTGACGATTTTAAGCCAAAAATAAAAATCAACAAAAAATACAAATATAAAACTTTTTTAAGTTTACATAATATTAAAGTCTTTAATAACTATTAAAACTCGACGGAAATCTATTCCCAACAATACCTAAGGTAAATTCAACCTTTAGAAATTTTTATTTTCGTTTAGAGCATTAGTTATGCCAGTTTTTTTAGTGGCCGAAATAAATGCACGCGCCTATTCGCCCTTTAAAAAAAAAGTTTAAACCTTCACTGATTTTTAAGTGTAACAGAAATATTCAAATTTTGCACTGGAATACAAAAAAAGCCTATTTTTTAATTTTTGGCCAAAATTTTGCCCTTATTTAAAAAGCCAGAAAAAACTTATTCAAAAAAATAAAAAAAGGTGGCCGAAATTAAGTCAGTTACCCTACGATAAATAGGATCATAGATATTAATAAAGTTCCTTGGGGCCGGTGCACTAAACGCGTGCTGACTAGTTGCTATGTTAGCACGTTGTTTAAAACTCTTGATAATGTTTTAATTTCTGGGTTTTTTTTGAGAGATCTTATAAAACTCTTTGGTTGCATGGCATAAATTGATATTTTATTAATTTCGTGTATATTTGTCATACATACAACCTCATAAGGGTTAGAAAAACTCATAACTAGGGGTTAAGGCTTTATTAGCGTTTATTTAACACAAATATGTATAAAACTGTGTAAATATTATTTTATTCCATTTAAAAAAAGAGTCCCATAAGATATCTTAAGAAAAAAACACCAATATTAAAACATTATCAAGAGTTTTAAACTAACTTACTAGCTAACTTAGCACTAACTAGTCGGCACACGCATTTGGTGGACCGGCGCTGGTGTGCACCAATTAATAAAAAAAATAAATCTTTGGTCAAGTCACACAGTAAGATAGTTTGTTTAACAAATACTAAGCAATTGAAAAAATAATCGATTTTAGCAAAAACAATTAAACTCTTTATGTAACATAAAAATCATAAAATGAAAAATGTCGTATTTTTCTTGAAATAAGTGAGAAAGTTACAACATTTGACAATGGGCTTGTCACGTATCATTGTTTTGTAAACACACTTTAATTGTCATTTCTTGTGAACGTGCGGTCATTTGTCAATTAAAACTTGTCCCTCAAGTTTCAACCAGTGTTTCGTATCGAACATATTAACAATAATACACATTAAAAAATTTTACGATTTGACCCCTTGGGATTTTCTTCGTCCAAAAACCGCTGAAAGTCCGCGAAAGGGATTCCACCTCAGTGCTGCTCAGTGTTAAACTCGGTACCAATTGCGAAGCGCAGTGCAGCAATTAACACGGAAATCAGCACATCAGCACATGCAGTATTGGCACGGAATTCCTTTTCCGGATTTGCAGCGGAAAGTACCTCAAAGGGTTAAGGCTGGTTCATACTTATGACAAAACGTCTTTTGGACAAAGTCCAAAGGACAATTTTAGAAAAGCCAAAACAGCCTTTGGACAAGCCAAAACGTCCTTAGGACGAAGTATGAATGCTACTTGAAATTTTGTACTTTGGACAAAGTGCAAAGGTCAAATCCAAAGGGAAAAGTCCAAAGCATAAAAAGTATGAACACGTTGTCTTTTAATTTAAAAAAGAAAAAACAAAAAAACAAAAAAAAAAATCAAAAAAAGAACAACACCACGCAAAAAAAAGACAGAACACCCAAAAACCCCCAGAACCCAAAAGAGAGGAGGAGAACCAGCCCACAAGCACAAAGAAAAACAAAAAAAATAAAGAAAAAAAAAGAGATAAAAAAATAGAAATATAAACTAAAAAAAAAAAAAGAACTATATAGCCCCCAGCTAAAAAAAGATAAAGAACAAAAATAAAAAAAAAAAAACCGCAATAGAAACACCAACAAACAAGCAAAAACCAAACAGCACCCATATAAAAACAAACAAACCTAAAAACAAAAACAAAAATAAAGCAAAAAACCAGAAACAAATAATCCCAAGAAATAACCCAAAAGAGACAATCCAGCGAAATAGCCCAAAAAAAAAAAAATCCAACAGAAATAAGCCGCAAAACAAATACCCATGCCATAAAAAATCACCAAAAAAGAATAACAAAAAAACAAAACCACAAAAAAAAAAAACAACAAAAAAAAAAACAACCAACAAACACCCAAACAAAAAAAAAACACAAACAAAAAAAAAAAAAAAAAAAAAAAAAAAAAAAAAAAAAAAAAAAAAAAAAAAAAAAAAACAAACAAAAAAAAAAAAAAACAAAAAAAAAAAAAAAAAAAAAAAACACAAAAACAAAAAAAAAAAAAAAAAAAAAAAAAAAAAAAAAAAAAAAACAAAACAAAAAGAAAAAGACAAAATCCAAAGGACATTTTGACACTGTGTTTGTCCTTTAAACTTTGTCCAAAGGACGTTTTGTCATAGGTATGAGCCAGCCTTTAGCGTATTGTTCTCCATTTGAAAATTTAAAATATTTAAACCGCACAGTTTTATAACGTATACCGATTAAAGGAACTGCTTCTGAGGTAGGAGGTGTCATATCTGCTACAATACTCAGAAAAAAACAAACAGATAGTAGAATGGTGATTTCTAAATAAAAAAGCAAGTTATACATTAACAAAAGAATGGTTTTAATATGATGATAAGGTTTTTGGTGTACTTAGAGCAGAGGGAATTTGAAACTGCAATTTGGAACTAAAAATGGGGTAGTTGAAGCAAAAACTCTTAGGGTTGGTTCACACCAGACTGGCAGCTGACAACTGATAGATAACCCGCGCCTTTACTTTATTACAGCGTCATTGTTGCTGCGGTGTCCTCTGAATGTTGTGCGGTGTGCGTCACTTTAATCAGCTGTCATTCGGGTGTGAACCAGCCTTTAAAATCGCAAAAACATAGCTATGCTCCAACCTCAACCTACGTGGAAGTGTGAAACTTGGAGCCGAAAGTTTGAAATCAACAAATCTTATATCAAAGCTGAAGCCTAAAAATATGCTCAAACTAATTATATTATTTTGGTTTCTTTCCGTTGCTCGAAGTTACCCAAATTTTTCGACCATTCCAAGTTCTCTACCTAGAAAGACTCTGTAGGATGTTAAAACTTTTTTATCGTTTTTTTGCCACTTAAAGTTAAATTTCGCCATTTTTAATAAATAATCAAATTAAATTCTTGGTAATATATTTTGCTAATGGAAGAAGATTGTTGTAGAAAAATTTATAAACAATAGCAAAAATATACGGCGATGAAAAAATTAGACAGTCGCAAATGGCTAAAAGTTTCTCACATTCGAACTCTTTTTCGGCTCATGGAATCTATTATATATATATTGAAGCACTTACCAAGAGTAATTTTTTCACCCGCATCTGGTGGTAGGGTGAAGCCAAGAATAGTCATAAGTGAAATTAAAAGACTAGGTATAATAAGATTAAATCCATAATAGAGAGTTCTTCGTCTGATGTTTAGATAAAACTTGAGATCTGGGTAAGGTTCTGTACAACAATCGTAATATTTTAAATCACGTTTTACAGGGGTTGCTAAAAATAATTACTTCGAATTAATTAAAAACTATAAACATAAAACAGATTTGGGAAAAATAAATTTTTAAATAAATATTGGAGGAAATGAGTCTTTACAATACCACTTTAAAATTTGTAGGTATAGTTCCCGCAGGTATAGTTTACACTGGAGTGGTTACAATTGACAAATGACAAGTGATAACACGTTTAAAATGTAGTGACAAGTGACAATGTAACGGTGTAAACGCGGCGAAGCGTTTTCACTTGTTGTGACCTATAGTATAATAATTTTCCCAATTATATACACTGTAATATTCTAGGAGTATTATTTAGGGAATTTGCTTGTTGATGTGGCGACGACCCATGCGATTATACACTGGTAATCCTTCCGAGCCTCGCCACGCAGTAAGGAAAATTTTTGTGAATACTGAATTCCTTGTATAGTTGTGTCGTAATATGCACATGCGCTTGTTCTTTAACACTCTGATTTTAAAAAAGCGTTTTACTTATGTTAAAATTAACTTTTTATATATATCAAGAATATATAACACAAGAGAATGTCCGACTGTACACTAAATTTTTGACCAAAACTTTGCGAGAAAAGTCGCACTATTGAATTCGTGTGCGACTTTTCTTGCAAAAATCCGCCATTTTCTGCTAGTTTTTCCGCGCTGCGATTTTTAAAACAGTGTAAGTTTCCACGCAGTGGGGACTGTGACTTTTTTGCACTCTATAATGCTTTATTCGCACTGCGATTATTTTCGCACTGCGAGTCTGGCTGCGCAACAAAAAAATACAGACGCTGGTAGTCATTTTCAATGGAGTAAAATACTTTGAAAGTTGTTTTATTTAATATTAAAACGTTGGAAAGTTACTTTATTTTATTAAAACTAAAAAGTCTTAAAATCTTAAGGTAAAAAAACGATTTTTACTCATTTAAACACAAAATTTTCGCTCCGCTTTGTTTTTATTTTTTTTTGTTGTGAAGCCAGACTCGCAGTGCGTAAATAATCGCAGTGCGAATAAAGCAGTATAGAGTGCTAAAGAAGTCGCAGTCCTCACTGCGAAAAAACTAACATTGTGTAAAAAATCGCAGCGCAAAAAAATTGCAGAAAATGGCGGATTTTCGCGAGAAAAGTCGCACACGAATTCGAAAGTGCGACTTTTCTTGCAAAATTTTTGTCAAAAATTTAGTGTACAGTCGGACATTCTTTTGAGTTATATATTCTTGGATATACTAATGCAAAATTAAATGAAATGATATGTGATGATCTTTAATTGGCTTACACATAATTAGCCATTCCCCATTAGGCAAATATTCTGATGTGTCAACTACATTTTTTGCTTGCTGTAAATCCAAGGCAAACCCGTTGTAAGTCCAAGACCCGAACTAGAATTTAAGCGTTTTCACAATTTAAGATAAACAACATACAAAAAATAACATAAAAACACTGCCTGTCCTGTAAAAATATTAAAATTATTTATTAAAGCAATTTTTTTTATTTAATCAAAAAATAATAAAGAGTCTAAGGAACTTGGAACCGAGCAATTTTAAAGCCAATTACGACACACCAGTTCAAAATAATGCGTGTATCTTAAGCAAGCCTAAACAAAAACCTTAAAATCAAGCTAAAAACAATATAAATAAAAAATTTGCTTGTCCCTAAGTTCTTTAGGCTCTATCGACCCCGTACTACATTCGAAAAAATTCACCGTAGTCTCACACTTAGTTTTTTTAAATATTTGTAAGTCATCGCAGTATATTAACGTAATCTCTATTACGACTAAAAACCCGTATTTACAAGAACACAAAACTTTTTATTATTAACAAATCTACCGAATGCACGTGGCTTTCTTAATTTTCCCTAAAAAATGTTTATTTTTTGTTCAAAGTTAAAAGACTAATGTTTTTTTCTTATTTTTTATTTATTTAATTTTTTTTTAGATTGTTTTTTTTAATTTTTTTTGCAAAACTATTTTATATTAAATAGTCCTGTCACTGTGCCAAAAAATGTTCACTTGTGAAAAAAATCACATTTTAATGTCAGTACGATACCGAAACTTTGAAACTTAGCAGAAAACCTGGAGCAGTCCGGATTTTTTTACAGCTTGGATTGGACTGTGAAGCCATAAAAAAAAAGAAACCTGGAGCAAGAAATAAAAAAAATTGTTTGATATTATGTTTAGGGCTAGGTTAAGTTTTAACGATTTCAAAATTTTAGGTCTGAGTTCTACATTTTTTGACCTTAAGCTACCGTTTCACGTTCTCTTGGCTCCAAGGGATTTTAATTAGTAAGTTCTTAATTTGCTAAGGATTAATATCTTACCTTAAGATAACAACTTTGATCATCAAATGGAAACCATGTAATATCAATTTTGCAGCTAAAAAAATACGGTTAAATGGAAGATTTGTAAGAATTGACACTTTAAAAATATTAATACCGAAGACATGGAACCAGTCCACTACGCGGGTTAGGTCAGGTGCTATGTTAGTACATTGCTAAAAGTTTTTAATTAAGTTTTTAGGATATTTTAAATGCAATTTTTTGAATTTTGAGTTAATAATAAAATTAATAATTCCCGGATAGCAATTTTAAACGAATAAGCTCTAAAACAAATATATCAGCGAAAAATCATAATCAAAGACTTTGAGTTGTTCTTAAAACAGTTGCATAAAACATTAAATTATCAATATTTAGGTACAGACTGTAAAAAAACTTGAAGTGACCGGAATTATTTTAGAATATTAAGCCCCAACATGGGAATTCCAAGCCCAAAATTAATAAAAAAATGGTTTTTGGTTTGGACACAGACTTTGGTATTTGAAGTTTTGGTAATATTATAAATAGCTATTCAGCTTCAAATTTCATATTTCTAACTCATAATTCCAGCTCCAAAATCTATTGGCTCGAAAATTAATAAATTTAATTTTATCACAAAAATGATGTGAACTGGCGACAAAACTTAAACTTTAACACGTTGTATCCTAATAATAACTCTAGGGATTTATATGGTCATAATGATCATTATCCTAGCGTCAGAAATGAAATGTTCTTTAATCACACTATTATTATAATCAAAAACATGGAACCCAAAACACAAAATTTTACTTAAAATCAAGGAGTTCAAATAAAGTTAAAAGTACTCTCATTTTTATAATACTCTTTATACTTTTATTATACCAAAGTTTATGCATGCTGGAGCCGGTCCACTAAACACGAGTAAACTATGTGCTATATCGGTACATTGTTTAAAACTTTGATATTTTTTTAATTTTCAATTACCTGCTTTTTAATATTCCTGGAGGAATCCAATTTACGTGACCATCAGAGTAAACTATCAAATTGCTTTTATAGGTAGAATCAAAATCCGGATTTGCACTTAAATGAAAAGAAAAAAATTCATACTGCTTTGTAGGTTTTACAATATTGTTCTATTTCAAGAAAAAAATTACACAATTGCAACTTTTTTAGCAAAATATTGCCATTTTTTGTTACTTCTTGTGGTGTGCAGTGATTTTTTACACAATGTGGGCTTTAACGGCAGTTTTTATGTCGAAAAATTCGTTCGAGGGAAAACGTGCATTGATTGTATTGTACTGTATTGTATTGTATTTTTAGTTTGTCTAAAACAGGGACTGTGGTCTATCTAAGACACGGATTTTATCATATGGTTCCCATTTGTAATTTGATGAACAACTGCACAGGTTTACTTTCGTCTAGTTCACATCTTTTCTGTCTAAACAAATCTCCGAAGGACATAAAATCGCCCCTTTTTCCTGTTCTATTTTTAGAAAACATTTAATCATATGATACAAATTTCGCAAATTTGTTTTGTAACTCAACTGGACTGCGCATAACCATTTTTAACAGTGCAACTCAAGTGTTCAGTTAATAATAAGAAAAAAAAGATGAACAGAAATTTGAATTTTTAAATAAAGTATCGATAAATTACGTATTACTAAAAAATTGACGTTCTTGTGTTAAACTTGTTTTTTTATGATTTGGGCTTGGGTCTAATATTAAGGAAAAGAAGAAGTAAAAGAATAAGATAAAAATGAATGAACCATATGCCAACATAAGAATAATATTTTGAAATGTTTGTGATGTGATATTTTGGAAAAAAATGCCTGTTATAGAGTAAAACGTCCGGTTTCCATATCATCCCGATAGGGAATCGTATGTCTTGAACTCCTCCATATTCTGACGGTTCCCACTTAAGTTTGTAATCAGTCCAATCCTATAACAAATCTAATATAATGTATATCTACCAACCTAGCATATAATTTATATGTACCTGTATATGTATATGTGCCTACCTACCTACTTTTACACAATTTACCAATTTTTTTTAAAAACTGAAGATTTAAAAACTATTTATTAAAACAATTTAAGTATTTTTGAAACTTTTTCACATTTGTTTTAAGTTTTTTTTTTCAGTAACCAAGGTTTTTTATATCTAAATTTGTTGAGTTAATCAGAAAAGTTTTTTTGTATGCATTAACTTAAAATATAAACCCGAGAAAATTTTTAAAGTGTGTGTGTGTGTGTGTGTGTGTGTGTGTGTGTGTGTGTGTGTGTGTGTGTGTGTGTGTGTGTGTGTGTGTGTGTGTGTGTGTGTGTGTGTGTGTGTGTGTGTGTGTGTGTGTGTGTGTGTGTGTGTGTGTGTGTGTGTGTGTGTGTGTGTGTGTGTGTGTGTGTGTGTGTGTGTGTGTGTGTGTGTGTGTGTGTGTGTGTGTGTGTGTGTGTGTGTGTGTGTGTGTGTGTGTGTGTGTGTGTGTGTGTGTGTGTGTGTGTGTGTGTGTGTGTGTGTGTGTGTGTGTGTGTGTGTGTGTGTGTGTGTGTGTGTGTGTGTGTGTGTGTGTGTGTGTGTGTGTGTGTGTGTGTGTGTGTGTGTGTGTGTGTGTGTGTGTGTGTGTGTGTGTGTGTGTGTGTGTGTGTGTGTGTGTGTGTGTGTGTTTGTGTTTTTTGAATAGTGAATATGTTATTATGGGCGCCAACTTGTACATTAAAAAATTCAAGCAGTTACTTACATATTTTAGCCAAACATTGACTTCGATCACTTGATTTTTCTCGTCCTATAATAATTTTTATAAGCATAACAAAGGAGTAATCAAATTTAACAAAAGGTTAATTTTATTAAAAAATAATGGAAAAACACTAAATATAAAAAATTTAGTTAGAATTATAATTAATTATTTTTGCATCAATAATAAATTGCTCACAAATTCTGTGGAACAATTTGGGTTTTGTAGAATAAGACGTATAAGAAACATAAAAATGGAAGTTAATAATTCATGAATCTCAAGTAATAAATAATTTGCATGCGGCGTCATTTATTTGCAATGAGCATGGTTTAGGCGCAGCTGATTAGACGTTCAGTATAGCGTTCAGTTCAGCATTGGTACGTTCAGTATTATTGCGTGGTTTTTCCGTGGAAGAATTAAGGGGGGTCACCAGTTGCGAACGAGATTTTTATACCTCTATCTCACTTACGGAAGAATCAAGGATTGATTGCGAAGTGATCTTGGATTAAAATTTACTATAGTTTGAACTATTACTGTGTTTAACAAATTATTACAGATGTTTAAAACCTACCATTGTAGGTTTGGACGCCGAGACTGGTGTCACAATATCACCGAACAGATTCACTTCGGCCAAGGTTGCTTATAGGCGGAAACGCCTTAGGCAGCATATTGGAAGCTGACACAAACTCATTCGGGGTCACATTGTTGGGTGTGACATTTATAGTGGTATTTAAATAAACAACAAAATTTTTGTTTTGCTATTTATTAGGGCTGTTAGCATCTTTATGGGTACCGCTGCTGCTAAGGGAAAATTTGGGAAAAGGTTAAGGACACAAAAATTTCGGGATAACACTGACAATGTAGTGTAAAAATTTTTTTAACGAGAAAAGACAAAGAAAAAGTTTTTACAAGTACCACTCAAAGGAATGTAAAAAGCACTACAGCTGTTTCGGAACTATACGCCAGCATCAAATGCAAATACTATGAAAAAATAAAATTTTTTGATAATAGAAAAAATACTGCGGTTGTACTGTATAAGAGAATAATCAGGAGATTTCTTGAAGCTTTGAGAGCTTGGAGACGTGGGAAAGTAAAGCCGACTATTTTAGCATTGAAAATCAAAAAGAGGTATTACCTATGTAGGCACTATGGTTTAGTGCTGAAAGTGTAGCTAGGATAATGATTAAACCAGGCAATACGGTTTTGCTCTGGTATGTGTTATCATATACTTTTGCAAAACTTTACGGTTAGTTATGCTAAAGAAAAAACGCGTGTTGTGCTGGTGCACTGTATGTGTTTTTGATGTGTCAATACGTTTTCAACTCTTTCGTTTAGCAATGAAAACAGAAAAGTTTCGAGTTTCGAAAGTGAAATTGCTGCGTGAAACGCTTAGTGAAATTATAAATTCTCACTTACGTGAGAATCATGCATTGATTGCCAAGTGATTTCGGATTAAAATTTCTTATAGTCTGAACTATTACTGTATTTAACAAATTATACAGAAACCAAATTAGATAGAATAATTTTTACTTGCAGAGTTTTCAGATATAAAACTGTATAGCGAAATGTAAAGCACGCAAAATAAAAATTACGCCAAAAAATTCCATAAAATAAATAAACCATAAATTATAAATTTTATGCAAAAATTTCATATTTTGCTCCAAAAATTTACACTTTAAAAAAAGGACTTTTTTTAAAGTTCGATTTTTTTAATATTCTATCACGTTAAAAATTTAATGGCTCTGAAATGACGGGTACAAATTGCGATTTGCGCTATATGTTTTGTTTTGTTCAAAGGGTCACGTATAAATATTTTTGCGTAATATTGGAATAGAACGATAGTTAGATGCGCAAAAAACAGACGTACCCGAATACAAAAATCCGCATGGGAATGTCAGCAAATATTTTGGTGGTGGCATCCCCAGTTTTCTTAATAATTGTTCAACCCTTTTTTAGAAATATACTAAATATGATTTATAATTTTTATATTAATTATCTATTTTTTTAAGATATTAGTTATTTTTTTCAAAATTAAAAATATTGGTAACTTATTTTTACTGTATTTAAAAAGCTCTTTAATATTTTGTAATATTACAATAAATAAAAACGTACCACACCAACAATTTGCTGTAATACTACATCTAACATAACTTTTACAGCTTCTGAATTATTGGCCACTGGTCGCTCCAAGGGATTATAACGAGCCATGAGTTCTTTATATAGTCTATATTCATGGTGGTCTCCAAAAACCACTGAACGTAACGAAAATAAGGCACACAAATTTTGAAGTGTTATTATAAAGCTCTTCATATCAATATTATTTTTTCACAATAATATTTCTAAATTAAACAGAATAACTTTCAAATAATTCTTTGGTCAAAGCAACAAATAATTCTTTGATCAAAGCAGTAATCCATTTAAACCTTGTTTATAAGTCGTCTAACACATAAAAGCTATTGGCTCATAGTGTGGCTACAAGTGTATAAATTGCGCCGTTACAAGAATTAAGGTAGATAAATATGAATAAAGATTGATTTTAATGTTTATTACTATAGGTAAAATCAACTATACATTTCGCTTACATAGAATCGCTTAAGCCATTAAGAAAAAAATGATGATGAAAATATTAGCATGATAATGATAATAAAAAAGAACAAAATAAAAAAGGAAAATACAAAAAAAACTGCATGCAGCTTTGGTATTTGGTATTTGGCCATTCCCCTCAGTTTTGTTAAGTATTTATAACAAGTTAATGAGGTGACAACCACTTTGTATATATAGTAAAATTTGTTTGTGTTTGTGTTTGTATATAGAGTTAAAATAACTTTTCCACACAACTACACACTAATCATATCAAAATATATAATATAAAACTAAGGAGAAATATGTCACTTCATAGTGCTCCGTTACATTTACTGCCCTAATTAAGCCGCCCTAATTAGAACACGTCTCAGTTAGGGAACTAAAGCTAAGTCTTCCAGGCTGAAATTAAGGGCGTAACCGCTCTCCGCCAGAAAGAAATAAACAATAAACCCGCGAGCGAGAAAAATTAAAAAAGTTTTAGCGATTATGTAACCAATTATTATTTAGTTGCGTCATGTGTTTCTCTGCACGTGAAATTTTCTTAAAAAACGAGTGGTTACTTTAGCACTCATCTATTTTCACCCTAATAGAATTTATCTTTAGTTCTAATTAGGGCCTTTTTTGAAAAGTTGTCTCATTCAGGGGCTGGAATCACTCCGCTTAGCCTGGCACTAATTAGAACCGTCAAAAAAGTCATTTTATAAATCACTTAACTAAGATTAGTTTATAATTTATTAGTTTTCTAACAATGAGTAAAGTTTAAAAACGCCTCTTAGTTTTGTTATATTCAAAAGATTCACTTTTTTTATTAAAACTTTAATAGTCACAATTTTTTAACGAAAAATGTATCGAAAATGTTCTTTTTCTTTAAAATCTTTTTTTTGAAAACACACTAATTAGGGCCATTATAGCCATAGGAGCCACTTATTATAACTAGGGCGCATCCTAATTGGGGTGCGTTTTATTTGGGGCAGTAAATGCGTGTGAGCAATATATGAGGTCACTTATTTTTTTTTTTTTTTGATTTTTGTTATATAATTTTGTTAATATTGAAAATTAAAACAACATTAAGTTTCTTTAAATATGATTCATAAAAGAGTGTAACGAATTCTTTCAGAAGCTAAAAGGCCCACAAACAACCCAAACATAATATTAAACTGGAAAACATGATTTATTACTTTATCAAAGACAATGACAAGAACTAATTTGGCTATTAATGGGTTGAAAGACAGTAGAGGATTCTTCCCATAGTCTATAAACATTTTTTTTCAAATCGAAAATACTTCCGTCACTAAGGCATAATATAGCAGTTTAGTTTATCGCTTGTTTTCGACATAGTAAACGCTACATTTCCCCGATGACAGAAATCACCTTACCGCATGTGCCAGTTTTTATGTCCTGCCGCTGAAAAATTAAAAATCGTCACAAATGGGATAACAATCCAAAGATAAATTATTACGTGTTGGTTCATCGATGGCAAAACAGTTTTTGATTTTTATAAAAATTAAAATAAAAACAATTTAAAAAACAAACTTTTTGTAATACATGATTTCGTAAAAGAAGTTTAAAAATATATTTTATAAAAGTTATAATTGAGGTTATGTAAACAAAACATTGCAAAAAGACCGTTTTGACAGTCCAGCCTATGAAATTTTTCACAAAAGAATTTTTCAGGTTTAAAAAGCGTGTAAAAACCGGCTATGGTATTGCTTGGGTCCCAGTTCCTTCGAACCAATCACCCCCGGCCACAATATGTTACAATATGATTTGGTTCGAAAAATAGATACGAAAAAGTGGTTAGTTTAAAAATAATTATAAAATAATTAACCGCAGATGGGAAGTTTGGAAAATTGGCAAGGCTGGTAGTAATTAGCAAGAGACAGTCGGCGACATATTCCTCGCGTTTGTTTTTACGAGTTGTTAATAGCGGGAATAAGCAGAAGTGAGTATGTTTGTAGTTGGCTGTATATTGAAAACAAAAGGAACCGGCTTTACGACTCCGTACGGGAGTCTTTTGAGGTTTAGCGCACAGTTAAATTGGGATTAGGCTGTTTGCTCGCCACTTGACAAAGCATTTCAATTGTTCAAGAGAGGCTGCAGGTTGTCAGGGCAATTTGTCCAAGAGTTAAGTCGAAGGATCATAACAGGATAACCCAAAATTTTATTCAACAGTCGGTCGGAAAACACACCTCCGTATAAGAACCAAATATCACATTAAAAACTTTCATCCCAAACCCAAGTTTACATGCGAAAAATAAAATATGAAAAAACAACACAAACGGGCAAGGGCTTCAAACGTGGAAAAATCACAATCATTAATCACGTGTGGTTTTTAAAATTATCAAAACTAAGTGTTGTGAAAAGATTGAATTGAAAGATAAGTTTTCCCTTTGCCCTCTGTGCTCCGATAGGTTACAATGTTGGGAAGGCAAAAGTTAAGCGGAGAAAATAGGCAATCACTACCGAAAACCCGGGAGGCTGGAGTGGGAGGAATATCCTTCCTAGACTATTAAATATATCTCCGTAGATTGGCTGCGGTCCGTGATTCCCTTTATCAGATTGGCGGCAAATATATTACAGAAAATTAGCTATTTACGTGCCAGTATTCGGACTTATTGAACGATTATAAAACCGCTCAGTTTACCCCATCTTTTAGAATAAACAATACAGTACTTTGAGATATTATGAGATTCTCTAGAATAAGAAGAAAAAAGTCGTTCTCTTTTAAAATAGCAAAAAATTGGTTAAATACTAAACTTCACATATAACATAAAAACTATAAAGCCCTCATGTTATAAAATAAAAAAATAACCATAAGGCAAACAAAATCTAGCGGACCACGATAATTGCAGAATTAAATCGACTATTTAACAACAAAGCCATTTAAAACTTTTAACGAAAGCGGTTATATGATAACGATAAAAACCCATATTTTAATAATTATTGATGAAATTACTCTTTTTCAAACCCAAATGCAAATTTTTAAAGGGTTAAATTGGTTAATTTTTGTCTATTTGTGTAAAAAAGTGGAATTAAAAAAATATGCGTTCTTATTTGTTTTTTTGAAAAAAAAACACGTCATAACCGCACAATTATAATTGGTCCATTCATGTCTGCATACTTATTTTCGATGTAAGCCAGATATAATTCAACCAGGAAAATCAAACCTAGCTGACCTCAATTATTCGCAGTTTTGAATCGACTATTTAACAATAAAATTTTCATCAAAAACTGTTTAATATTAAAATTTAAATACCATATTTTAACAGTTGGTCAGCCAGAACCTTATAAAAATAATGCAATAAACGAGAATTGCGGTTGTTTCTGAAAAAATAAGCATAACTAAAAATAAATACAGTAATATCAGTTTTAAAAAACTTAAACAAACAAGACTTAATTTTCCATTTTATAAGGATTTTTTTCAAATTCATTAATGTTTTAGATAGTTTCAAATAATTATAAATGAACTGCTTGGCGGTCTTTTAAAATCAAAAATCGCTAATTTATCAAATGAATTTAATTTACAATTCCAGATTCAAAGAACTATCAGACATTTAAAGCAGTTTGGAACATGTAAATTATTTTAAAATAATTTTTTAGATCGGTTCTCCTTCAGAAGCAATTTCGGCACAAAAAATTCCCGAAAAAAATTATCATAACTAGCACAAAAGTATCTTGAATCGAAGGAATCGCGGAACAAAAGATTCCTCTAAAGATTGCATTTACAAAAGTACCAGCATCGGTAAAGAATACAATCGACTAAAGTGTCACATAAGGAATGATTTGCATACACCAGGATTAAATTTGCAAAACACCCTTTGGAATTTTGAGTTCA
Source organism: Microlaimidae sp. YZB2_3 (assembly GCA_030248175.1). Taxonomy (NCBI): domain Eukaryota; kingdom Metazoa; phylum Nematoda; class Chromadorea; order Desmodorida; family Microlaimidae; species Microlaimidae sp. YZB2_3. Next base: position 25,882 of record JASAMX010008610.1, read on the forward strand.
ATACAATCATAATACACTTGCTGTATGTATACGATGATTGTTTTTTTAGTAAAAACCATTGAACTCAAATTCCAAAGGATGTACTGCAATTTTAATCCTGTTGTATGCTAATATTAATCTTTATGTAACTTTGGTTGATTGGCACAAAAGAGTTCCACGACAAATGGTGGGCATAAGTTTCAGCAACGGGAAAATAACGGCTTATTTATTTTGAGTGGTATTATTTTAATATATTTCATCAATAGGTCAAGTTGAGTTATCCATAGCCGAATTTTTTTATTTTATCCTTTGAAAAAAAAAACTATAATCGTAAAAAATTACATTTGTCTCAGGAGTGATAGAGGATACATTGTAGGTTCAAACAGCAATAGATGTTGTTTGGGTTTGGGTTTTGGCGCAATACCCCTGTTTTGTTAAGTCTTTATAAGAATTCGCTGATAGAATATTAGCAAAATTGTTAAAAGTGTTTTCCAAAACAAAATAGCAGAAAATTCAATTTAAATTTTGGTTTCGATAAGTATGAAAAAGAAATAGGAATTTGCCAAAATAAAATCCCAGAATTAATTTTGTTTTCGTGTGGGCAACTTTAAAATTAACCAATTATTTTTTTATTGCATCTTAAATGAGCTGTGAAACCTTGTATGGACTTCTATATCTAGCATAGACAATTGTAAGAATGGTGTTAAAACGCGGAATACCAATCCGTCGTATATTAAATGAATTTCACTTTTTTGTTAAAATTGTTGAAATAATAGTACATCTAATTTTCCTGCTGATAAACAAGCAGAAATTGTGTAAATTTTTGTAACGTCAAGTCAGTCAGATTTGTTTAATTTTTTTTCTCTGTTTTGCAAACTGACACCGTCCCGCCCGCACCCAGAACAGCGCCCACCTTCCCATCCGACCCGTCCAAGACCGAGCGCGCTCCACCGGAAAAGAAAGCACCCTCCCCACACCGCTCGCACACACAGAAAAAACACACACCCCACAACAAACACCCCTTTCGGCGACCACACACAAAACCACAACAAAAAAAAAAAAGACAAAAAACCGACACAACACACACCACAAACACGCCCACACCACCCCCCCCCGAACCCCCAACCCCCCAACAAAAAAAACCCCGAAAAACAACACGCACACACCCGAAAAGAAAAAAAAAAAAAAACACACAACACCACAAACACACCAAAAACAACACAAACAACACAAAAAAGAAAAAACAACACAAAAACAAAAACAACACAACTCCAAAAAACAACACAAAACAAAAAAACAACAACAAAAACAACACAACAACACAAAAACACCAACACCAAACCACACAACCCACCATCCACCTCTACAACAACACCCAAAAACAAAAAAAGAGAAAAAAATCATATCAAGAAAAATCAAAAAAAACAAAAATTATAAAAAATCTTAACTCAAAACACCAAAAACAAAAAATCCATAAAAACACCAAAACACACCAAACAACCCCCCAACAACAAAAACAAAAACAACCCAAAACAAAAAAAAAAAAAAACAAACAAAAAACAAAAAATCAAAAAGAAATAATAAAAAAAAAAAAAACACAAACACAAAAAAACAAAAAAAAAAACAACCACACCACCAACAAACAACCCCCCCCCCCAAACAAACAAACAACCCACCCGAACGAACCACCCGTTAGTGTTTTTTTCTTTCGCCCGTTGCAGCGACAAAGGATAATATCAATTTTTTATAGGGTAGCTAATTTAATTTCGGCCACCTTTTTTTATTTTTTTGGATAAGTTTTTTCTGGATCTTCTAATCGAGCCAAGATTTGGTCTAAAAATCAAAAGACAGCTATTTTTGTTATTCCAGTGCCAAATTTAAAAATTTCGGTTACACTCAAAAAATTAGTGGAGGTTTAAACTTTTTTGTTATAGTGGCCGAAGTTAAGGCGCGTGCCATAAACTTCGGCCACCTAGAAAAAATTGGCTATAACTATTGCTAAACAATATATATTTTTTAAAAGGTGCAAATTTATCCTTCGGTATTGTTATTCGTACGTATAACTTAAGTTTTTCCCGTTCGCAAACTTTTAGTGTGATTAGCAAGACTTTAAATAAAAGTAAAAACCTTAAAAAACACAAGTTTGAATGTTTTTTTTTGAAATTTTTTTGATGTGAAAAATATTTCAACAAAAAATGGCTTTTGTTACAGTCAACCAACTTTAAAGAAGCCTGGTAAAAATTTTATTCCACTCTATTGAGGTTTTTTGTATTTAAAAAACTTGTTATTTTTAACCTAAAAATAACAAAAAAACAAAATATACCTTAATTTCGGCCACCTTTTAGGTTTTAAAAACCAAAACAAAAGCCTAAGACACAAAAAAACGATTACATAACCCCAATTTATCAACTTCAAGGATAAACAAGACGTTAAAAAGTTAAAGAGTGGTATAATTCCACACAATCCTTTCCTATCTCTGATATTTCATATTCGACTGCATTCTTCGCCAAGAAAATAACCTGAATTTTTTTTTTACTACATTTCAATAATCTTTGAGAAATTCCTATAAACACATCGTAGTTAAACCGCTCATCTTATCATTTATAACATGTAAGTATAGCCGGAATTCAGCACGATAAATACTACAAAACCGCACATCACCATTGATTACAGTAAATATCGTGCTGGGTACCGGATATACTTACATGATGAACAATTTAACTACGAAGCGTCAATACCAAAAAGTTTATTAATAGTTCAAACCTAGTCAATTTGGAGGTTGATTACTCCAGTCCGCCCAGATGTTCACCAGGTAACTCTTATGACTGCATCCCTCAACCAAGGAAAATAACCTGACAGTTTTACTGTGTTTTAATTTGCTTTACACAACTTTTTGATGTATTGGTACTCTATATCGTGGTAAAAGTTGGGTTTGAGTGGAGAACCCCATTGACATTGATATTTACTACATTCACTATATGACTGCATCCCTTCGCCAAGAAAATAACCTGACGTTTCTATATTATTTTTGAGAAATTCTTTTCAGTCTATTCATAATTTATTAAAACCTAGTAAATTATGGGTTATGTAACCCCACTCATACACACAATGATGAAAATCTTGTTAAACAGGCTCTTGAGCGAGTTTTAAGGTGGCCGAAATTAACGGAATCTTAAAATGCAGTTACTTAAACGCATTGCAAAATGCTTCGAACAAAATATCAAAACATGAAAATTAACAATTTTGAGTCCTAAATAGAAGTTATTTTAAGGTTATATATTTTTTTCGTTCTAAATTTAATGCATTTTAAACAGAAAGCAAAAATCCAAAAAATCACAGAAAATTCATTTTGTATAAAAATGTTGATAATGCAGAATTTACATGAATAAAAAACTTTGCAAAATCACTTTATTCAACATTCATCCAGTTGCTTTTATGCCAGTTCTTTTGTGTTAAGCCAATTTTCTAACACCCTAAATTGGTGGTCAAAATTAAGGCCTGGCTGAAATTAAGTCAGATACCCTACTGTTTCTTTGCACAAACCACCTTACGTGAAATGATAAATTCCATGCAAAATAAAGAATACAACATGAAAATTGATTAATAAAAAAGGAAGAATAAGAAATGAAGAACAATATAGGATACAATGTGAATCCAGCAAAAATGCGTGCATATGCATAAAATTTCATGCATGTGTGCATAAAATTATAAGAAATGCACACGCATGCAAATGCATAATTTTATGCATACGTTTGCATTTTGGCTGGATCAACTCCATATATAATTTTATATAAGTCTCGTATAATTTTGTTCCTCATTTCTCACTTTTTTATCAATCAATTTTTGTATATTCTTGGCAATACATTTTTTTTTAATTTTTAACTAATACCACACAAAAAACTTTTAATCTTGGATAGATAAACACCCTAAAATTCGTGTTTTGTCGCCAATGCACGGAATTTTCGTAAACACAGTATAATACTGTGTTAAATGTTTGAAAACGGCGAAATAAAATGCGTATCAAAATTATGTAATTTACATAAGATATTACAAAAATATTATAACTTTATTATAAGTACATAAAATAATTAAAATAAATCTTTTGTTTATAAATTATATCGTTTTATATTATAGAAAATAAAGCTTAATTCAACTCTCCCTCTAAAAAAACGCCAAAAACCCAACAACACACCAAAACAACACAAACCCACAGACACCCCCCGGGGCGGCGCAGCAGCACCACCAAACCCCCACCACACCCACCACCCACATAAAGTACCACACACATAGCACAAACCCAGCCCGCCACGCCACCCTCGCCCCACAAAACAAAAAAACACCCCCCCAACCAACCACGCCCCACCCCCCCACAAACCCCGTCCTGACACAAAAGAGTCCCGGCACAAAAAAGAGTCCTGGAGAAAATGCGTTCATGTGCTCAAGTGCTGCGAGCCCTGAGGTCGTCACAAACGAGTCCTGGCATAAAATCTATTTTTCACAGCTAACATACAATGTTCACACCTCAGCTTTCTTCTTGTTTTTTTATTTTTTTAATTAGCCTCTTAAGAGGTTGTGTGAAGAATTTCGCGGGTAAAAAATTAATGTTTTCAAGTATTTTTATTATTTAGTAATTAAAACGTTTAAAGCTTTGTAAAACGTTTGAAAAATAAGAAAAAAATCATTGTTGTATTTGGTTATGAATTATAAAATAATGAATTAGTGTTTTTGTCATAATTGAATGTATGTCAAACAAAATCATGTCTAAGTAATGATTTTAGTTGGCATAAGTTTTTTGTTCATTGTTAAAATATTAGAATTTTTATCAAACTAGTGTTTTAATCGTAATTGTAAGAACGACCGTAGATGTCAGACAACAAGATGAACAGACCACTGGGACTTTTTGCGTGCCATTGCGCACAACTACAGATTAAAAAAAACAAACAAAAAACACAAAAAGACACTCTTTCCGCCCATTTGCTGATTTTAACCAAATAACGAGTAAAAAACAACCAAATATTGTTATACCTCCAGACCAATACAGGTTTCTGTACTTTTTGCCAACTTTTAGTATTTTTTAAATTTAATTATTCTGTGTTTTTTTAAACTAAATATTTGGTTGATTTTTCGAAACTAGTTTGTAATTTTTTACCAAATACAGTAGCAGTTTTATTATCAGATGCTTAGTGAGTAGTGTTGGCAGCTATTTAACCAAATATTTGTCAACTTTTTACTAAATACTTGGCATTTGAATTACGCAAATTACACGAATTATTAATGCTAAATGTTTTATTTAAAATCCTTCTGATCATAACGCAATGCAAATAAATACACCAGAAAAGCAAAACTATTGAGCATAACTTTAAATGACATAAATAACACCACAAAATACGCAGTAAGTAAGGTAAATATTCACTAAACTCAAAAAATTTTCTAGGGAAAAATAACAAAGCGATTTAAAAATGTTAAATACGAATTTTTTACTGAAACGCTTTATTATTTATTTACAATAAAAATGTTGGTGATTAATTATTAGTTTTGTATTTGATTAAAACTTATTTGATTAGTCAATAATGACTCGTTAACGCAACTACTGCACATAATGAATTAAGCGTATAATTTTATGAAAATGCCCCCAGGTTTTAAGTTGTCGTTAAAATATTAGCGGTCTTTCAGAAATTTTTTTAAATTTACAGAAACTTTTGAAATTCTTTTGAAGTCTAACGCAAACGTTATCACATACGAGACAATACATAGAATCGTTCTTTAGCTCAAAAAACGTAAAACCACATTAAAAAATCTGGGTAACTATATGGGTTTTTAACCACATTAAAAAATCTGGGTAACTTTTCTCCAGCCCGCTAATGAAAGGATTGAAAACTGTAATTATTGGAATAAACATTTGTTTTCCCAAGAAAAAAGTAGCAACTTTAAAAAAAATTTTTAGCTAAAAATCTTTTAAATTAACTGTTCGTCGTTACTTTGACAAAGAGTCACAATCAGTATAAAATCAACGTGACTCATTTTGTTTGGATTATTTATGTGTTAGAATATAAAAAGAGTCAAAGTTACGAGTATTTTACGACGCTTTTGACTCATTATGTCAGAGTAACGACGTGTTGAAATACGTCATAAACTGGAAGACAGCTGAGGTGTGAACATTGTATGAGAGCTGTGAAAAATTGATTTTATGCCAGGACTCTTTTGTGCCGACCTCAGCGCTTGAAGCGCTTGGGCGCATGAACGCATTTTCTTCAGGACTCTTTTGTGCCGGGACTCTTTTGTGCCAGGACTCTTTTGTGCCAGCTGTGATTTTTTTCAGGACTCTTTTGTGCCGGGACTCTTTTGAAGGTGAGCCAACAAACATAATTACATTATATTTGCCGCATAAAACATAAATAAAACAAGCAAAAAAAAACAACAAAACAATGTCGTCTTGAAATTTTACGGTTTTTTAATGAAATTAAAAAAATGCTTTTCACAATTTCGCATGAAAGGTTTTTACCTCATATATATTTTAAGATGTTAAATTCAAACAGCTTAAACATAAAAGTATTTTTAAGAATTAAAAAATAACTTAAAAAATTTCGGCAAGGTTAATTTTAGCTGCGAATTTTAGCTGCCTAAGGTTTTAGTTCTTTCTTGATCGAATCTGGATATAAATATCTAATATATTGACAATTCACTTCGCACATATATAAAAACTTCCAATCCCTAAAATTCGCCGAAAACTTCAAAATAAGTTCAATTTATAATATTAATAAAATTCTTACATTATCTCATTGATCATAAATCAATTAATTAAATCCAAAGCGGACCAATGATTGTTTTTTCCAGCCAAAAAAGTGCTGCAAAAACACTAACTCCCAAGTAGAAGCAAAATAAATACCGCTTTGTACAAGGAAGTTAATGTCCGTGCATACACACGTCCATTTTCGCGAATTTCTTTCGAGCATTTGCCATTTAAGATTTATAAATTTTATGTAAATTTTTATTCTAAAAATAGCACAAGTGAAATAAATTTGGAATTCATTTACAATTAAACTTATCAATAGTTTTTAGGATTTTTCAGACAACAGAGTTTTTCTAATGTTGACATAATTTTTTGAACCGCCGTTCACTAAGAACCTCTATTACAATAATGAAAATCACATCGCGTATTAGTGGGATCATAAATACGTGTTTTAAATAATAGTTTACTGTTTTGAACGATGTTGCCACTAAAATTTTCGACTGGTTGCTTTGAAAGTCATGCAAATCATTAAATCTTCAATTACTGGTTTACTAGAATAACTATTTTTTAGTAATTTTTATGTTTTCTTACAATAATAGCAATATAACTAAACGTGTGACTGGTTTTAAAACCATTTAGGCAATTTAGAGAGTATTCATTCCGTTGCCAAGATAAAATAAAAAATAATAATAAGAAGAAGATGAATTTAAATTACAAAATTAACAACGTTGTTTAATTATAGTTAGTGCGGTGCAGTTGCGCTCCAGACAAAGTTTACCTACGTTCTCTAAATATAGTTGGCGCGATGCCGTGCCCCAATGATTGAAATTATAATTTTTAAAGTAAAAAAATAAGAATAATAATAAGATGATGAACATGAGTTACAAAATTTACTCACCTTCTCTAAGTATAGTTGGCGCGGTACCGTGGGTTAAATTGCAGTGTGGCACCACGCACCACCGATGATTACCGGCGCGTGGCGCTCCCGCGCCACCGACGCTTATTATTATTTTTTAATAAATAAAACTTTGAATTAATTTTGTCATCAGTAATGCAAGAATGAAAAAAAGTACTTTGTTGTTTTCGCCGTTTTCCGCGCGGTTGAACCAGATGGCGCTGATTTAGTTTTGGTTTAAGTTAGTGTTGGTTCCGTTTCTGCCACCAATTAAAACCCGTCTGCTTTTTTTGTGCGGTTTTTATGAGGGGATGTTGGTTGTCTGCTCTGTACAATCCTTATTGTTGCCAAAAGGCTGTTATTGTGCGGTTGGGAGTTTTTATTTGTCTATTTTTCAATTTTTTGTTTTGATCAATAAATCGATAACAAGGACCTAAATCGAAAAAAGTGCTTCCTAAGACAGTTGCGTAATTCTTTCTTCTTTCTAATGAGCCCATGTTTATTTTTGATCAATCAGTAACAAATGAGGAATATCACTTTAAAGGATGAAGCGTTGGAATAATAATAATAATAATAATAATAAGAAGAAGACGGTTTTGAATTTCAAAATTTACCCACGTTCTCTAATAATAGTTGGCGCGGCGCCACGGGGCTAAATCGCCCCGTGGCGCGCCCGCGCCACAGTAAAAAAAATAATAAAAATTTTTATTTAATAATATATAAAATTCACAATTCTTGCTCATTACAAATTTTAATAGCCACAGTTTTGTGAAGAAAAAATAGGGCAGTGCATTTAATTTCGGCACTTTTCCAAATTAGGCATTTTTGATTTTGGACTATATCTTTGGTAATCCTGGACGGAATACGACGCTTGATAGCTCAAATGAAAGCTAATTATATGTAGATGATTGTCGTAAGCTTTTATTTTTTATGCTGATATTTTTATGTGAAATTGTATGATTTACAAAAAATAAAATTGTTATTCGTTTTTAAAACATGGGCATTTCATGATTACGCAATAAATTGGTTTAAAAATTAAACTTTCCTGGTAAAATTTAGTCTATTTTCCGAATTTTTAGTCCCCGTGGTTCTACGTTGCGTCTGTGGTGAGCAATCGTTATAAAATAAAATAATGTAATTTCGGCACACATATTGCTCTAGGTAAAAACGGGTTAAATTAAGTGGTCGGGTGTTAAATTGTAGTTGTAAATAGTTAAAAAGCAACGTTGATTGAAATGTGTAGTGGTCATAGCACTGCACTTCAACTCGATTAAGGGGGTCTTTTTAAAAAGTGCTGAAATTAAATGCACAAATTTTGCTCATTTTGATACCATTTGGCATTTTAGCTGTAACTTTTTGCCAGTTACACGTTGAACAACAAGTAGAAGCTTAAATTAAAGAAAACTGTCTGGAAATAATGATAGGTTTGTGAAAAGTTACATTGCAAAAACAAAAAAGTGCCGAAATTGAATGCACTACTCTATAAGGAACAGTTTTTTTTCGTGAAATCCGATTTTTTTTAGGAAGAGCCTAATTAAGTGTGACTCTAATCCCGAAAACTTTCCTATAATCTAGATCGTATACTTAGGACATACATAATTTTTGTGCCTGAATAATGCCCAGTGAGCGAGCAAATTGAAATGGTTAAAGCTGTACGGTAGTAATATGCATATTTTATTCACGGATACAGTTTATTATGTAGAATTTGGCAAGCACTAAAAGACACCTACCACACCTACTACACCTACTACACCGACGGACCGACCGAGGGGTGAAAGCCCTCTTGTTACTAAAAATTTCCCTAAGCAACCTAAGCAAAACCTTAAAATCAAGCTAAATTTAATGTTTTGTTTGATTTTGAGGTTTTGCTTAGGTTGCTTAGGTCGGTCGGTGTAGTAGGTGTAGTAGGTGTGGTAGGTGTCTTTTAGTGCTTGCCTAGAATTTTTTATATTGCAAAAATTTGCATATTATAACCGTAAAACTTTAACCATTTCAATTTTCTGACTCATCACGCACTAATCACGCACAAAAATTATGTATGACCTAAGTACGATCTAGGCCATACGTTGAGTTTACGACCGTAAGGTTTACGTACGATCTAGGTCATACGTTGAGTTTACGACGGTAAGGTTTACATACGACAATATTTGTACCACGATGGTCAAATCCTTTCCATTTAAACGAAAGTTGTTCAGTGGTAAAGATATGCACAGATTTATGACGTTATAGATTTACTTTTAACCAGTTAGCGCTTGGGAAGGAATTAGAGATATCGACATTTTTTGAAGATAAATTTTTTCCAAACGCTTATTGGCTAAAACAGTTCCTCCCAAAACCATTCCCACAGAGCAAAACATATGACGTAATCACGAATAACATAAAAAATGACATTTTTAGAGTCCTTAATCTCCTGACGTGACGAAAATACTACCACCATAAGACAAAAGTTTCACCTTTGTCGTAAGAAGGTTTCACGGTTGTAACGAGGGAAAAGGCCATCGCAGGAACGGATTAAAGCAGGAAACGCAAGGCCGATATTACTTAGCGCTAAATTCACAACCAAACACTAAACATAAAAATACTATAAAATCATAAATTATCACAATATTTTTTGTTTCATTAAAAAAATATCGACGACATTGCAGATTGTTTGGTATGTCAAATGACAATGGAATGGACTGTGTGAGTTTGAGCTTGTTGCGTAATGCGGTTGCGTGTTTAAAAAATTTTTTTTTCAGAAAATTTGAATATAATAACTCTCCCTATAGTTGTCTCAAAGGCAAAAACAGGTTTGCAAAATACTATGCACATTATTTACAGAAGTTCCACATATTTCGTAAATACATAATATATTTTAATAAAAAAAATAAATTAGAAAAAAAATAGGTCCCGTTCGTGATCAATAAAAACCAAAACACATGCCTCGATTTTTTGGTAGTAATAATCCTGATAAATTAAATAATTGTCAATGTTGTTTATCATACGGCCTTTGTATTTGCGTATTTAATAAAACAGGTGCAAAATAAAGCCGTTTTTCTCTAGGCTTAGATAGGGAATTTAATTTTACATAAAACCTCGGAATCGAATCATTTACTTAAATTTTAATCAACTGATACTAAGCTTTTTGGTTAATGATATTTTTATTTCCAAATTTATATTATCGATTTTTCTGTGTATTGGTGGCTAATTTTTAATTGTCGCCTACGACGATGGATTCAAAACAATTTTTAAATGTGACAAAGTCAGCAAACCTTGCCTCGGTTCAAAGTTGGAATGTTTTGAAGTTAAAAGTTTTGTCGGATATTTTATAATCCATAGGATTTGTAAACGGACGCTTGCCAAAAACCTAACGGAATTTTTTTTTTGCGTTTTATGGATTAGCTTTTGCTGGCTGGTATGGCAAATAGGACTATAGTAAAGGATTTGTAAACGGATGCTTGCCAAAAATCTAACGGAATTTTTTTTTTGCGTTTTATGGATTAGCTTTTGCTGGCTGCTTTTCGCATGGTAAAAAGGACTATAGTAAAGTATGCCACTACATTTGCTGGTGAAGTGGGATAAAATTAAACTAATATTTAAATAAAAAATAAAAATTAGTATTTAAGTACAATTAAACAGGATTTAATCATCAAGAATAAACTTGTCCCAGAAAAAGAAATAAAATGGATGGAGATGACATTCGGACTCCTCCGAGTGTAATCACCAGATTCTTTAGGCGCTTAGGACAGGTAGTATTTTAGCAGGCATTCGTCATTTTAAGAATGCACTATTAAATTGAAATACTAAATTTATCATAATTATGTTTAGCTGGTTTTTTAGCCTTTGTTTTGCTTGCTTTGAACGCTAAGGTTTACAGGGTACGATTCCCATACGCGTCCCAAAATTCGATTTGACCGATCCTAAACTAAAATACACTTGTAAAACATCTTTGTACACTAAATCGGACACGCAGACTTTGTTTTTTTAGTTATTTTTGAGATTTGAGCTTATCGAAATGGGTTATAAACCAATTTATACCAAAAAATGACCTTTTTCGCCATATGAAATTTATTATGTTAATAAGAAAAAATTGTAAACAAACTAATTAAATTAAAAACTATGTTTTAACAATGGTAGAAATCTAAAGAACTCAAAGAATTTAGAAAACACTAAAAAATTATAAGTTACATGGACCACCAAAAACATAGACAGCAAAATTGGTTTGGCTTTAAACGCGAATTCATACCCCGTTTTTAACCGATTTATTATTCCCAAGCCTAAACAAAACCCAAAAAAATTGAAATATAATTGATGTTTATTTAAATAAGTTGTTTTTCAAGAATGGAATTTTTTTCAGAACTAAACTTTGTTGGGTATTTAAACTGTTACTATAAAAAATTGGTAGGTACCGTGATAAAAATAAAACCAGACCTGTGCACTGCCCTCCCGGGGTTAAAACGGGGGGGGGGGAGGGCAATTCCAAAATGGGGGGGGGGGCGCGGGGGGCAACTTTTTTTGAAACGGAAGGGCGGGCAATAAAACGGGGGGGGGGCAAGCAGGGGGGAAAGAAAAAAAAAGAGAAAAAAAGAAGGGAAAAGGGAAAAAAGGGACAAAAAAAAACGAAAATAAGGTAAAAATAGGTCTAAAATGGCTTAAAATACATTGAAATAGACTAAAAAAAACTGCAAAAAAATTCGCAATGATGGCGTCATCATAGGTCAAAAATGGCGTCATAATTTTAGGGTACTTTTTCATTTTTTGGCGGGGAAGGGATAAAACGAAGGGGGGCTCTATCCTCCAATTAAGCGGGGGGGGGGAATTTTCAGACCTTGCACAGGTCTGTTAAGGTACATTTATAACTGCCAGACAATTGGTAATAAAAAAATAATATTAATTTGATTAAAGGCTTAATAAAAAACTTTCCATAATAACACAAATTATACATGAAAAAAGGACATTTTTTGGGTATAAATTGGCTCATAACTAGCAATACGTTGTCTATGCGCGTGTTCTTCGTTCAGTTACGTATTGCTCCCAAAAAGTTAATATGACAGATACTGCTATATAAATGATTTAGGTTCGATGGAGCCTTGGGAACTTGGAGCTGGAACTTGGAGCCAAAAGCAGAAAACTTGGAGCCGTAAGTGGGGAACTTGAAGCCTAAAGATGGAAATTTGGAGCCGAAAATAAAATCGCTAAAACGTTTACCTTAGCCTAAGCAAAGCCTAAATCTAACCCCAAACCATTTTTTTCTTAAAGGCTCTAAATTCTCATTGCTCGTGGCTCCAAGTTCCCCACTTAAGGCTCTAAAGACCCCGTACCATATAAATAAGCTTCTTTTGTTTTTGGTGTGTTGGTTGGAAACAATAAAGGCGCCACAGTCATTTGTCGATCCGTAATTTCTTTTTCTGCTTTAGCCTTAAAAAATTGATAAATGAAAATTCTTGTTAAAATGTTAATGAAGCAATAAATTTAATAAATCAGAAGAAAAACTTTACTTTTTTGTATTGTCTTAAAACTTACAATACAATAATAAATTATGATAATGTTATCAATCTGAATTTGTTTTAACAGCCATAGCAAAAACTTATCCTACGACATCGGAAAACTGTTCCTTTTGTGAATACTATTTGGAAGAAACGGGTTTTGCGGATCTTCAAATGCTTTCCTCACAATCCATTTTTCTATTCGTTCTGAAAAAATGTTATAAGAAATATAAGATAATTATGCTTTCGAATTAAACAGAGCATCCCTCTAATAATCAATTAACACAAGGTATCGAATGAGAAAGAATCAAGTTGCATTTGCGTATGTATATGTCTCACTATACGTTAAGTCTCGTTAAGTTGATATTACAGGGTTTTAGAGAAACTAAATAAATTTTCGGATTATGTTTCTTCTTGTTCAACCATTGTATGCAGATTTTCGGTTTTTTACGAATCGCTAAAACGCTAAAAATTAATACTAAATTTAAGCTGTATTTTTGTCAGGATAAAATATACTCTCTAAAACCTCTTACTGACTTTTCGAATTGCATGCTCTAGCAGTAAATATATCGTATATCGTCAACCAAAACGGTTTTTTACTGGCATACAAGTAAGAAAATACTGGTTGCGTCAGTAACCAGTAAAAAAAATTGCTGGTTTCATTGGTAACCAGTAACTTAAAGAGTGTTACAGTTACTGGTTACCAGTGAAATCAGCAATTTTTTTACTGGTTACTAACGCAACCAGTATTTTCTTACTGGTATGCCAGTAAAAAATCGTTTTGGTTGACGATGTACGATATATTTACTGTTAGAGCATGCAATTCGAAAAATCAAAACCAGTAAGATGAGAGAGTATTACCTTTCGCCTTGTCTATCATTTTCTCTTTTGTCTATCATTTTCTCTTTCGTCTGTATATTCATGACTATGTTTAAAAAGTCAGAATCCAGAAAGGGAACTCTGGCTTCCAAATCCCAGGCATTCGTGGATTTGTTCGCCCTCAGACAGTCGAAAACATGAAGCGCCTTTAGTTTTCAACTGTTGCTTTGTGAAATTTTTCCGCATTCGGAGTTTTGTGGAAATATAAGTACCCACTGAAAACCTGCAGCAAATGAATTTCGATGATGACTTTTTTATTTGTGTTTTTTTGTTTGAAAGTATACTTTTTTAAATAAAATTTCTTTATAAAAGATCTAAAACTTAAAGAAAATAAAATAATAAAATCGGTGATACGCAACAAATTTTAAACATTAAAAAAAGAAAATTATTGTCGCAATAATACATAAGTGCTCAAGAAGAGTCTCAGAAAGCTGTCTTTTTTAAAAAAAATAAACTTTAATCACATCTTTGTTATGTGTTCAATTCATTTTAATTTTTGAATAAATTTTAATTTATTCAAAAATTAAAATAAACTAAAAGTCAAGAATTGTCTACAGTTTGGGTTGCATCAAACCATGGCTTTGTTATTGTTTATTTTATTTTATTTATTGTCTCCACGCAATTTGTCTATTTTATTTACTTATCGATGGACAAAGTAACTAAAAGTTGAAAATTTCATTATACAAGTACTTGAGTGTCATTAAAGTTAAATCAGGGAAGGGCGCGGAGCGCTCTTTCCCTTATATTAAATGGGTTAAGTCACTGCGCGATTAACCGTTGTTGATGGCGTCATCGAAATCAACAAAACGTTTAATAGTTTTTTAGCCAATTAAAAATCTAAGCATTTTACATCTCCCCTACACCCCCCCCCCCTTAAGTCACTGCGCGGTTAACTGTTGTTGATGGCGTCATCGAAATCAACAAAACCTTTAATAGTTTTTTAGCCAATTAAAAATCTAAACATTTTACATAACTAAAATATTACCCATATTTTTCTGATATTAAAAACCTAAAAACTTTTGCTAAACATACCTGAATTTCATACTAATAAGCTTAATTTGCTTAACTTTTTTTTGTTTTTTTTTTTTTTGGGGTCCCCCAAAAATTTTTTCCTGTGGTAAATATTTGGAGCTGATTTTTTGCACGTAGATGCTAAATTGCCGCCTCACCTGAATTTTATTCTCGTATATGCTCTATTGCCCATAGTTAAACCTCTGTTCATGTGAAAAACGACCAGTTTTTTTCTAAGTTACGCATTAGGTACTGGGGTACTTGTGTGACACTTTTTTTTCCTTACTAAATTACATATTAAGTAACTTCATTCAGTAATACACATTCTCTTGTGGTTATTTTTTTGGTTTAAATTATAATTCCTTACCTTTTTATAAAAATTACTAATTTTCAATGGGAAGACCGAAAAAATATCCTTACCACTAATTAGCAGCCATATGGCAACAATAAAAATATTTTTAAAAAAATGAAATAAATCTTGGGTGACGTGTGAGCGCTGCGGGATACAATGTTTCAATAGACGGAAAATTATCAAAATCGAAACAGAAAAAAAAGTCTTTTTTATATGGAATACTATGAAGCTACAATCACTCCAAAAATTTAATGCGAGAAAAGACTGGTCTGGGTAACCTCGTAAAATTGTATGGAACCTGGAAAAACCATTTACAATGGTGTGGTTTTGTTGTTTAAAAATAAACCATCAATCCAGAAAAATCCAAATAAAGCTAATTTCCAAAAAAGTGGTTAAATCAGGTCTAACTAAAAAAATTTAAACAGAAGAAAAACACACTATTTTATATGGTTCTTTTAGGTTCCATACAATTTTACGGAGTTACCCAGACTTAATTTTTGTATAGTATACTGCTTAAAATTACATTCAACTTTTGGTTATGAAAATAATTGTATTCATATCATGAGGAGACCATGACGTTTCTTTTAAAATGAGTAAATTTTTTAATGTTTTATATCTTTAATAAATGACATTGAATTCAATGCATTAAAAGGCGGAAATTCTAGCAAAAGACGAAACAAAGTTTCGAAAAAAAAGCCTTATATTAAATGGAATAGTATAAAGCTACATAAGTCTAAAAACTAAATGCCAGAAAAGACTGAAACAAGTCTCTTTAAAACCTGTAAATTAATAACAGATTTTGTGAAATTTTCAGAAAAACCAAACCGAATAAAAACAATACGTGTAAAAGCTTTAGTTTGCGTTTTTTAACCATTAATAAAACTTAATTCACATAAATTTCTCTCAAAGTGGATTAACTTTTACATGAGTTAACCAGCTGTAAATACCACAGTATTAGTTAAGTCACACGTCGTCAAAACGATACAAAAAAAGTATAACGCAAGCGTCACAGTAACCATGAAAAATTTCTGTCAAAATAAGTTATCGCATTGCGCTTTAAATTTTGTAATTTATCATTATTTTCGTATAAAGCCAAACATACCGCCATATTAACGGCTTTTTAAAATCAAATATCAAGTTCTAAGTCCGAAAAACATTGAAAAATTCAGATTTGATATAAGGCGACTTTTTCTTTAACCCGTACTCAACCGGTCCAGTTCTAGCAGACCGGAGGAGCACCAAACTGCTCCGAACAGCTTAGAACGACCGACCTTCAACCCCGAACTCCAACCCCTCTAGTCCGACGACAACTCGGACCGTCCGCCGAGCGGGCGCTTCCCTCCTGCCTCATTACGAGAGACGTCGGCAATACCGAAGACGACACGTAGCTTCATAAAAAAAACCACCAACCAACCACCACCCATTATCACGCGATTTTCCTATATTGTGTACTTCCTCCGTTCACTAAAAAACACAAATAAGAACCAAACACCAGAACCAAACCACCAACCCCACCAACATTAATGTCTCTATTTATTACATAAAACAAATTAGCTGTCAATGTATTTGTTAAATTAAAAGTCGCCTTATATTAAATCTGAATTTTTCAATGTTTTTCGGACTTAGAACTTGATATTTGATTTTAAAAACCCGTTAATATGGCGGTATGTTTTGCTTTATACGAAAATAATGATAAATTACAAAATTTAAAGCGCAATGCGATAACTTATTTTGACAGAAATTTTTCATGGTTACTGTGACGCTTGCGTTATACTTTTTTTGTATCGTTTTGACGACGTGTGACTTAACTAATACTGTGGTATTTACAGCTGGTTAACTCATGTAAAAGTTAATCCACTTTGAGAGAAATTTATGTGAATTAAGTTTTATTAATGGTTAAAAAACGCAAACTAAAGCTTTTACACGTATTGTTTTTATTCGGTTTGGTTTTTCTGAAAATTTCACAAAATCTGTTATTAATTTACAGGTTTTAAAGAGACTTGTTTTGGCATTTAGTCTTTTCTGGACATAGTGAATTTAGTTTCTAGACTTATGTAGCTTTATACTATTCCATTTAATAAAGGCTTTTTTTTTATCCAATTTATTTGATAAATTAAATTAAAAAGACATAACAGTTTGTTTTTAATACAATCAATATTTATCATATTTTGATCTTAAAAATATTCTACACAAGAATACAAGTTCAGACTGAATCAACAAATGTCAGAAATATATATAAAATTAAAAATTTATGGGCCTCGTGGACCTGTTCGCAATTAACCTATAGTTTTGTCAAAACAACACTTTCACATAAACTTCCTTGTCATGGCAATAATGTCGACACATCTTCTCGAGTTAGACGTAGTGGAATTTATGAGTCCAAAATATTAGAGGTACATATGTGCCGAAATACCGCGGATAATAATACAGGATTTTCTTCCCGGTTTATTTATTGCAGTTCATAAGTTAATAGATAGATAGATAAAATTTATTTGTCAGTCAAAATAAACACATTAAAACAATGACAAAAAGGCGAATAAAGGTGATAATCACGCTATACATACCTCCTAAAACACAGAACAAAATTCTCCCAGTTTTTTTTTTCTTAACATTTTTTTATATTTTGAGTCCGAATAACACGAAACACCAGTGTAATCTAAGGAGTGGCAAACATTTTACCACTCGTTGAGAGAAAAAAACTTAAGAAAATTCAAACAATATTTTTTAGTGCGTTGCAATTTATACATATTACCTCTTAAAGAATACCCGCTATTATCATACTTTAAAAAAGTACTAAAATTTAAATCGACATTTTTATGTACTATATTATATACCATGCACAAATCTAATTTGACCCTTCGTATTTCTAATGTTTCAAGAAATAAATATTTTAAACGTGATTGATAATAATAAAAACAACTATTCGTAGTTAACATTATCATGGATGGCGCGGAAGCGCCACGGGGCGATTTAGCCCCGTGGCGCCGCGCTTACCATTATTAGAGAACGTGGGTAAATTTTGAAATTCAGAACCTTCTTCTTCTTCTTCTTATTATTATTATTATTTTATTATTATTATTCCAATGCTCCATCCTTAAAAGCGATATTCCTCATTCGTTACCGATTGATCATGGGCTGATTATGGGGTTATATACTGAACATGGGCTCATTAGAAAGACACTTATTATTTTTTAATAAATAAAACTTTGAATTAATTTTCTCATCAGTAATGCAAGAATTAAAAAAAGTACTCGGTTGTTTTCGCCGTTTTCCGCGCGGTTGAAGCAGATGGCACTGGGAAATGGTTCCGTTTCTGCCACAAATTAAAACCGGGGTCGTATGCTGAAAGTTTAATCTGACTTAAAGTTAATCTGAGTTTAGCGATTGTCGACACACAGTAAACATACCAGCAGTGTCGATTAGATAATCTAGTTTAAGGAATTAATCTGAGATTAGGTTTAATCTCAGATTAAATCGTCACTAACTCCAGATAAAATTCTTAATTTATGCAAATTTTTAAACCACCTCAGGAGGTGGATTAAAAATTTTGGGTTTTTTCCGCTAATCTCGGATTACTGAAGATTTAAAAGTCTATTAACTTCCCTAACCTAGATTATTCAATCAATACTGTTAGGTAGTTTACTGTGTGTCGACAATCGCTAATCTCAGATTAATTTTAAGTCGGATTAAACCTTCAGCATACCACCCCCGGTCTGCTTTTGTGTGCGGTTTCTATGAGGGGATGTTCGTTGTCTGCTCTGTACCATCCTTTTTGTTGCCAAAAGGCTGTTATTGTGCGGTTTCGAGTTTTTATTTGTCTCTTTTTTCTTCAATTTTTTTTATTTTGATCAATAAATTGATAACAAGAACCTAAATTAAAAAATTGCTTCCTAAGAAAGTTGCGTAATTCCTTCTTCTTTCTAATGAGCCCATGTTTATTTTTGATCAATCAGTAACGAATGATGAAAATCGCTTTTAAGGATTGAGCGTTGGAATAATAGTAAGAAGAAGAAGAAGGTTCTGAATTTTAAAATTTACCCACGTTCTCTAATAATGGTTGGCACGGCGCTACGGGGCTACATCGCACCGTGACGCTCCCGCGCCACCCATGATACTGCAGATTGCTTGAAAAGTAACCAGTTTTGGCAGGATTTTCTTCTCGGTTTATTCATTTTTATTGTATTTCATAAGTTTATAAAAATAACTTTATTTGTAGTTAACATTAAATATAAGTTCCAAAACAATAAGCGAAAACAGTAATTTATGCGGTCCAAATCGCGCGTCAAACATCATCATGGGTGGCGCGGGAGCGCCACGGGGCGATTTAGCCCCGCGGCGCCGCGCCAACTATTATTGAAAAACGTGGGTAAATTTTGGAATTCAGAACCTTCTTCTTCTTTTCTTCTTCTTCTTCTTCTTCTTCTTCTTTTTTCTTCTTCTTCTTCTTCTTCTTTTTATTCTTCTTCTTTTTTGTTTGAGTTGAGAAACTATTTGAAAGCAATGATAATTTTGTTGAATATGAATAAGGTTGAATGAAATTCGGACTCGCCCTCTTCGATTGTCCAACAAGATTTTATAAATGAAACAAACATTTTTTATATAGGTCACCTTTGTTTGGAATCCACTTCAAGTGGGTTTTTTTAAAAAAAAGGAACAACTGCTGTGTGAGATTATTTTTTTGCTTTTTTTGGTATTTGAGCATTTTTTGGCTAACCGTTTAACCCATGAATTTTCTTGTAAAATCTCACGAAAATTCCGTTCTTGTAAAATGAAATCTATTTTTCGTGCCCTTATAAATAAATAAATCGTTTATATTTAAGATGAATTTATATAAATTTAAAAATAAATATTTTTTGAAATGTGTTTTCTATTGCCTTGAAATAAAACTTATGAGTAAGTAATTTTTATTTTAGTATAATTATAAATTTGTTAAACGTTCACGTTGATGTCTAGCCTTAACATTACCTTACTTTACTTAATAGTTTAACAATGAAATATTTCTTGTAAACAACTTCCTAAATTTCAATTTTAATATGTTATCTGTCCAGCCGTTTTGTAAGTATTGCTAAATATAAAGAACTGGCAAAAAACCAATAAAATATGGAAATAGTTAATTGTTAAAGGGTCACAAAGTATTTTATTACATTAAGAATTTAAATTTTTAGTTCTATTTTAATATAAATATACTAGCCTTGAAAAATGCTCCAATAATAGAGCAGGAAAAAGGGGCGATTTTTCCCCGGGCGTATGTTTAGACAGAAAAGATGTAGACTAGTCTGAGATGGACATTATGTGGACTATAGGAAATTTGCATTTGGTTTTGCCAGCTGCTCACTAAATAAAAATTTCTACGATATGATAATGATTTGTTTATACATTGATCTACTCACACAGCACTGTTGCATTTTTTTTAGTTTGATGAAATGTCAATTGAAAAAATCATACTCACAGCAATCTTTGACAAGCGCGAAATCGCCACTTTTTCAATTAGAAGGTTATATCTGTATGTTTAAGAAACAACTATAAATTTAGGCTGTTATTGTGCGGTTGGGAGTTTTTATTTGTCTATCTTTCAATTTTTTTATTTTGATCAATAAATCGATAACAAGGACCTAAATGAAAAAAGTGCTTCCTAAGAAAGTTGCGTAATTCCTTCTTCTTTCTAATGAGCCCATGTTTATTTTTGATCAATCAGTAACGAATGAGGAATATCGTTTTTAAGAATGGAGCGTTGGAATAATAATAATAATAATAATAATAATAATAATAAGAAGAAGAAGAAGAAGAAGGTTCTGAATTTCAAAATTTACCCACGTTCTCTAATTATGGTTGGCGCGGCGCCACGGGGCTAAATCGCCCCGTGGCGCTCCCGCGCCACCCATGATTGCTAAGCACATTAAAGATGAATTCTATCAGGGTGAAATTGACTAGGTGGTAAAGTAACCATTCGTTCTTCAAGAAAAAATCACGTGAAAAAAAACACCCGACCCAACTTAATAATAATTGTTTACATCATCTCTGAAAACTTTTTTTATTATTTTCATTCTCAAGCGTTCATTCTTTATTTCTTCCTGACGGCGAGCGGTTACACCCTGAATTTCAACCCGAAGGATTTTAACTTTAATTAGAAAGTTGTCGCCTTAGATAAGGTCATGTCATATTGTTTAATTAGGACATTGCTCTACTTTAATCGACGTAGTGACGGAGGTGAAGTATTAATAATTAAACCACTGTGATAATTTTGACAAAATTGACCGAGTTAAGGCGAAATCTAATTCATGTCCAGCTAAGATCGTTCCATAATAAAATATATTACACGCACCAATTAAGGAAAGTGACAACAAGAACATTCATTGTCTTTTATTGTAGTTAGCATTACACGAATATTCATTATCTTCTGTTAGATACTTTTACCAAAAATCTTATAGGCCGATTTGCCATTTCGAAATCAATATTTTATAACCATAATTTTGTTTCTGAGTTTGGAACAAAAATTAAAAAGAACAGAACGAAAAAAATTGTAAATTTAAATACAAAGCGCATTCTTAAGATTTTTTCAAATTAAATAACAAACATTTTGTAATTATATTGTGGCTTTAAAAATTAGTCATGACTGTTTAATATTAAAACAAGTTTGAAATCCAAAATATTATTTTGCTTGTTACGTTTATGATAAAAGACATTGTAGTTTTTTTGATTTTATTTTTATTTTTAAATTTTTTTACCTGCTTGTAAGTCCTTTAAAGGTGCGGTATACTAATTTGTGGTGTATTTTTATTTGCTTTTTAATTAAAACTACTCGATGTATCAATCAAGTAACACTGAGAAAAAAAAATTGTATAACATTTAACATCAAAAATTAATTCCCAACGGTTAAAGAGTTATTATAAAGAATACTGCTTGGTTATTTCCAATGTTATTTTTTATACACCATTTTTCAAAAGAAAACGTTTCTACTGAATTGATATTAATAAAATTTAATAGAATTCATGCTAGGGTACCAAAACGCTAAAGATTAAAATTTGGTTCAAATCCAAAAAGTATTAAATGAGTACTGCCATCTAAAAAAATTATTTTTTTTACGGTGTTGGTGTGTCTTTTTTGTGTTTGGCGTTATTTTGATATTACAAGAAGCCCGTGTCAGCCGTACGGCTGACAAATAATTTTTTCCGGCGTTTTTTATATTCCTTTACTTATTTTTTTCAAAATTCAACCCTTCTATGCCATTCCCCTGACTGTAAGCTTTACAATGATACCTCAGTTAACTCGCACTACATTTTGTCGTTGTAGGAAGGGTCTTTCCCTCGTTTGGTGAAAATATGTTGTCCAGCATAAAGATGTCCATGTTATTTTTTTACTAATTTAAACCCCCTTATGATGCTCCCTGAACTATATGGTTTACCCATAATATCTGATTTACCCCCCAATCTTTTTTGTGATTGGGGAGAAAGGTCTTTTCCCCTTTGGTAAATATATGTTGTCCAGTATAAAGATGTCCATGTTATTTTTTAAAATTTCAACCCATTTATGACATTCTCCAGACTGTAAGCTTTGCGATGATACCTCATTTAGCCCAATCCGTTTTGTGGTTGGGAAAAAGCCCCCCGTTTGTCAAAATGCGTTGTCCAGCAAAAAATGTTCTTGTTATTTATTTTTGAAATATTAACGCTTTTATGACATTCCTTGAAACTTAAGCTTTGCAATGATATCCCATTTAGCTCAATCCTTTTCGTGGTTAAGGAGAAAGTTTGTTGCCCTTTTTAGTCAAAAAAACGTTGTCCAGCATAAAGATGTCCACGTTCATTTTTCCAAAAACATGATATTGGGAAATTGGCTTTACATGGCTTTACATTGGGAAATTACTCTTACCAATAAGTTTGAACCAATTCGAAGATAAAAATTTTTTCAACTTTCAAAGTCTATAGGGCCCTGTTTTTGTGAAAATGTCTTGTCCAACCAAAAGATGTCCATGCATTTTTTTATTTTAACCCCTTTATGGCATTTCCCTGTCTGTAAGCTTTGCAATATCTCATTTAGCCCAATTTTTTTGCTGGTTGACGAGGAAGGTTGTTCCTGTTTTTAGTGAAAAAACGTTGTCCAGCATTAAAATGTCCATGTTAATCTTATCAAAAACAATGACATTTTGGTTTTACATTGGATAATTACTCTTATCAATAAGTTCTAGCCAATTTAAAGACAAAAAAATTTTGGATTTCCAATGTCCATAGGTTTCCCTTTTTTGTGAAAATGTGTTGTCCAACCAAAAGATGTCCATCAACTTTTTTTAATTTCAACCCCTTTATGACATTCCCCTGTCTGCAAGCTTTGCAATGATATCTCAATTAGCCCTATCCTTTTTCTGGTTGGGGAGGAAGGTTGTTCCACTTTTTAGTGAAACAACGGTGTCCAGCATTAAGATGTCCATGTTAATCTTATCAAAAACAATGACATTTTGATTTTACATTGGATAATTACTGTTATCAATAAGTTCGAGCCAATTCAAAGAAAAAAATTTTCATTTTTTCAAAATCCATGGGTTTTCTCTTTTAGTGAAAATGTTTTGTCCAGGCTAAAGATGTCCATGCAAATTTTTTTCTAAATTTCAATCTCCGTATGACATTCTCCGGACCGTAAGCTTTGCAATGATATCTCATTTAGCCCAATCCCTTTTGTGGTTGGTGAGCAAGGTTATTCCCTTCTTAAATAAAAACACGTTGTCCAGTATAAAGATGTCCATGTTCAATTTTTTCAAAAATAATGATATTCTGGCTTTACATTACCTAATTACTCTTTCCAATAAGTTTGAGCCAATTCTGAGTCTAAAAATTTTTAAGTGCCGAAATCCATAGGGTCCCCCCTTTGGTGAAAATGCGTTGTCCAGTATAAAGATGTCCATGTAAGTTGTTTCCGAATTTCAACCCCCTTACGACACTCCCTGGGGTATAACGATACCTCATTCACCTTAATCCGTTGGGTGGTTAGGGAGGAGTTAGGGAACACACAGACAGACAGACAGACAGACAGACACACACACACACACACACACACACAGACATTACGTCTATTTATATATAGATCCGTTGTTAACTATATTAAAGTTGTACTTAAAAAAAACAAACTACTTATAAAAAAACATTTTAATTCTTTAAATTTTACATTTTGTAATTAAAAAAATCTTCTAAAATACACCATAAACAAAACACCATACATTAATTTTTAATATGGTATTTTTAAAATGGTATTATTCATCTAATACTTTTCCGAATTAAACCAAATTTAAAACTTAAACTTTTTGGTACCCTAGCATGATTTTCGTTAACT
The DNA here is from genome assembly GCA_030248175.1 of Microlaimidae sp. YZB2_3. NCBI lineage: Eukaryota > Metazoa > Nematoda > Chromadorea > Desmodorida > Microlaimidae > Microlaimidae sp. YZB2_3. The sequence goes on from JASAMX010008610.1 coordinate 50,514, forward strand.
TTTGTTAATACCCGTTCAGAAAAAGTGTTTTCTCTGAAAATATGATGTATAAAAAGAACATTAAAAATAGCCAAGCGGTATTTTTGTTAATAACTCGTTGACCAATGAGAATTAATTTTTGGTGTAATACAATTTTTTTCTCAGTGTCATCTAATACATAGATTAGTATTAACTAAACACTTATAAAAATACACCATGAATTAGTATACTCAAGTAATTTTTTAGACAAAATTATGTTTTTATAATCTGCTTGGCTTGGCGGCTAGAAACACAGGCAAAGGTTCCAATAAAATTTGGAACGTTTTGCGCAACTTTAAATTATATATTGTTTTCTCTGTAAAATGGTTAAAAAAGGGAATATGGAACGACTATGTAGAAAAAGAAAACGCGGACTTACGCAATAAAATTTATGTACTTGAAAAACAAAGAAGCTTATGGGGTACAGAAAAAGAAAATATGCTGGCTCGAAATGACAGGCTGAGGCCGGTCTACTTTACGCGTTTTGACTACGTATACTATCATGTTAGCTAAAGCACGTTGTTTAAACTGTTGATAATGTTTTAACTTTTGGGTTTTTTTAAGAAATTTTATAGAACTCTTTATTTAAATTGGATAAATTAATATTTAAGTTGTTTTATGCATATTTGTTTTAAATAAAAGCTAACAAAGTCTTAACCCCTAGATAGGAGCTTTGCTAACCTTTAACAGGTTATTAGCTTATTACCTTGTATTTATAACAAACATGCATCAAATTAATAAAATATTAATTAATGTGATGCAGACAAAGAGTTTTATAAGATTTCGAAAAAAAAAATCCAAAAAATTAAAACATTATAAAGATATTAAACAATTTGCTAACATAGTACCTAAAGGTAAACCCAATGTGGCTGCAACAGTTGTTCGTTGGTTTAAAAAATGCCCCCATTAAGTAACCATTCAAATCACGAGAATCTGACGTCACTTTATCAGCCAATTAGATTCGATTTAATATCGAGTATTTATTTGATAAAGTGACGTCAGATTCTCGTTATTTGAGTGGTGGTTACGTAATGGGGGCATTTTTTTTATCCAACGAACAACTGTTGCAGCCACGTTGGGTTTACCTTTAAGGCTAGTTCATACTTATGACAAAGTCCAAAGGACAATTTTAGAAAAGCCAAAACGTTCTTTGGAAAAGCCAAAATGTCCTTTGGACAAGCCAAAACGTCCTTTGGACGAAGTATGAATGCTACTTAAAATTTGTCCTTTGGACTTTGTCCAAAGGACAAAATCCAAAGGGAAAAGTCCAAAGGACAAAAAGTATGAACACGTTGTCTTTTGGATTTTGTCCTTTGGACTTTGTCCAAAAGACGTTTTGTCATAAGTATGAACCAGACTTTACTCATATTGTCTTCTCACACAAACATTACCTAATCTATTTAAAGATGTTATAATGGCAGGCATGGCACTCGCGTTTAGTAGACCGGCCCCTGGAGGCAGTTCAAAAGCTAAATCCATAATTAGTGAGTCAAATTTGTGAGAAAGTTTTCCGAGGCTTCTACCAGTGTTCCAAAAAAAGAATAGAAAAATTGGAATAGGCCAAGAAGCATGCTACAATGATGGTCGTTACGGGGTTTAAGAAAGCAAAAAATAACAATGAGGAGAAAATCAACGTTCAGCATCTGGTCGATATGATTAACAATGACGCTGAACAAATTGTAGTAATACAAACATTTCTGTTTAGGAAAAATATACCAAAATTACCCAAGAATCGTTAAGATTAGGTTCACTTTAAACCGTGTCCGTGATAATATTATTAGGGCGAGAGGTAATTTTTGAGGTTTAGATCATGATAATAAGGTGTTTGTAAGACACTATAGTTGAGAAGAGAAACACAAAAAATCAGTTCATTTTAAAATAAAACATTTATAGAAGGCAATAACAACAGAGAGCTATATACATTTATGATTTGGACTTTAAAAAATAGATTAAACCTTTGACTTCTAAACATGATTTTGTTCAAGTCGATAGCAGCACATTTTTAAGTACAAATTTACTATCATTATGCTTCAATAAAAAAGTCTAACAAATTCTTAGCCAGAATTTAAATGTTTGATCTCTGGTCAAGACTCTGTTAATGGTGTTTGTGATATTATAATAGTGACTGAAATGTGGTTTATTAGAACATGACTAATATTAAATGATTAATAACTTTGGAAATTATGATTTTTTGTTATTATAGGATCGATTCTAAAGACGAGGGTTTTTTATTTTTTCAAAACTAATTTAAATGCTATTCCTAGTAATTTTAATTATAATAGGTATAAAAATATCGAAGTTGTAGCGGTTGATTTATCTATTTTTAAATCAAACATTCGATTGGCCTGCATGTATCGTAAACCATCATCATCAAAAAAAAATTGATGAATGTATTTTTGAATTTTTACGGGATATTTACTAATAATTAAAGCGTTTTAATATTACTGGGTGATTTTAATTTAAGTAGCATTGCTTGTTCTATTCCAAAAATAAAATTTAATAATCAAAATGAACAAGAGTGATTTTTGTTTTTTCACGAACATAGTTTGTCACAACTTGTTTGTTATCTTACTAGATAATAAGAATTACCTCGATTTAATTTTTTCAAACGACCCAGAAACTTTCAACGAAATTAAAATTTTGCCTAGTTTTTCAACTTGGGATCATGACGCGATTCAGTTTTATTTTAACCTTCAGATTATCCGAGTGTCTAGCAGTTCTTCAAACAGTAGCATGTGGATACCAGATATTTCTAACGGAGATTATGAGACGTTTTCCTTTTATTTAAAAGCAGTTAATTGGGATCGCCTATTTTTGTCTTGTTTTTAAATTGATAAAATGTGGGGATCTTTTTAATCAGTGATAATTAAAGGATTAAACAAGGAAGATCTTTTCCGGTGACTAGCTCAGTTTCAATAGGCTCTGTATTAGGCCCATTTTTGTTCCTTATTTACATCAATGACTTCCCCAATTGTGTAAAATATTCAAAGATAAAGTTTTTCGAGGACAATGCGAGGCTTAATACCATACCGTTTCAAGTGACGAAACTAAACTGGAAACATTAAAATTACAAGAAGATTTAGATAGAATTTTGGAATGGTCCAATAAACGGCAATCGCAATTGCAGTTGGCTAAACACAAATGCTTCTTCTATAGGATTAAAAAATAGAAACACAAAATTTGATTATATCATTGAAAATAAATTACTAGCAAAAACCAAACTAATTAAGGACCTTGGAGTTAATACATCAGAAAATTTAAAGTTTTTAGATCATTGTAATATAATCTCAAAAAAGGCTTTAAAAAATTTTGCAATGATTTTCAGATGCTTTAACTCAAATTAATATCCACTGTAATCTGCTAGCGTTGTATGGAACCCATATGTACAGCGTTATATAGATTTTTAGAACGTGTTCAAAGAAGTTATAAAAAAAGATTATTTAAAAAGTGTCCTATTCCAGTTACAGACAACAATGAAGGATTGAAAATTTTAAATTTATCTAAGCTTAAGGATAGACGAGATTTGTTTGATGAGTTTAAAAAACATTAATAAAATAAAAATGGTTTAATATTTTAGTTTCGAAAAAGTCTTAACAATGACTCAAGCTAGTGCTTAGAATACTAAGCCTTTGGGTCATTTTTTAATAAACCACGTTTATTGTGTTAAATTTATAGCGACCGATATCGGTTCACCAAATATTTTTATTGTGCTGTAATATGTATTTGCTAAAATAAATCATTTGATTTGATTAGAATAAAATCTGCATATTGCTACCGTACAGCATTAACCATTTCAATTTGCTCGCTCACTGGGCACTAACCACGCACACAAAATTATGTACGACCTAAATACGACCTAGGTCATACGTGGAGTTTACCGCAGGGGAGTTTACGTATCACAATGATTAGATGTAGATACCAATACTAAAAGCAAAAATATATAATATACCGAAAAATGTGCAACTCCTATATAAAAAAAGTACAGAAAAGGTGGCCTTAATAATGAGCCTCTCCATTTAAATGACACTCTCCACTATAATGGCATAGTAGCCATTTTAATTCGGCGAGTTAAAATGGAGAGGAAGCTATTATAATAGCCATTTATTGACTTAATTTCACTTCATATATACTCACAAGTTTAATACTGTCCGGGCCGCACGAGTTTCCCCGTGTTGGTTTAATACTGTCCCACACGCAGAAACTCGTGCGGCCCGGACAGTATTAGACTTCTGAGTATATATGAAGTGAAATTAAGTCAATACATGGCTATTATAATAGCTTCCTCTCCATTTTAACTCGCCGAATTAAAATGGCTACTATGCCATTATAGTGGAGAGTGTCATTTAAATGGAGAGGCTCATTATAAAGGCCACCTTTTCTGTACTTTTTATATAGGAGTTGCACTTTTTTCGGTATATTATATATTTTTGCTAAAAGTACTACCACCGTGAAACGAAGATTTCACCGCGGTAATATCAAAGTTTCACTGGATAAAACGAAGGTTTAACGGTTGTAACCGGGAAAAAGGCAATCAAGGAAGCGGGTTGAATAAATGGCATTTGCATAAAAAAATTTTTTTGAACGAATATAGAGACAAACAATAAAGTTTTTTTCATGAAAATTAGCTTTTTTATTTATTTGTTTTCTGTGCTCGTGAGGTTTTTCCTCGTATTACATTGAAATGCGTTCACATTCATATATAATAATAATAATAATAATAATAATAATAATAATAATAATAATAATAATAATAATAATAATAATAATAATAATAATAATAATAATAATAATAATAATAATAATAATAATAATAATAATAATAATAATAATAATAATAATAATAATAATAATAATAATAATAATAATAATAATAATAATAATAATAATAATAATAATAATAATAATAATAATAATAATAATAATAATAATAATAATAATAATAATAATAATAATTATTATTATTATTATTATTATTATTATTATTATATTATTAAAGCAAAAGAAAGGTATAAGAATCTTTAAAAAATTCCTATAATAAAACGGCTCATTTTGCTGAAAAAAGAAAGCTATTCTACATACTTTGTACAATTTAAAATTATAAGCCCTAATAATAACAATACAACTAGCCTTGAAAAATGCTCTAAGAATAGAGCAGGAAAAAGGGGCGATTTTTCCCCGGGCGTATGTTTAGACAGAAAAGATGTAGACTAGTCTGAGTTGGACATTATGTGGACTATAGGAAATTTGCATTTGGTTTGGCCAGCTGCTCACTAAATAAAAATTTCTACGATATGATAATGATTTGTTTATATATTGATCTAATCACACAGCACTGTTGCATTTTTTTTTAGTTTGATGAAATGTCAATTGAAAAAATCATACTCACAGCAATCTTTGACAAGCGCGAAATCGCCACTTTTTCAATTAGAAAGTTATATTTGTATGTGTAAGAAACAACTATAAATTTGAAAAAGTGGCGATTTTGCGCTTGTCAAAAATTGCTGTGAGTATGATTTTTTCAATTGACATTTCATCAAACTAAAAAAAAATGCAACAGTGCTGTGTGATTAGATCAATATATAAACAAATCATTATCATATCGTAGAAATTTTTATTTAGTGAGCAGCTGGCCAAACCAAATGCAAATTTCCTATAGTCCACATAATGTCCATCTCAGACTAGTCTACATCTTTTCTGTCTAAACATACGCCCGGGGAAAAATCGCCCCTTTTTCCTGCTCTATTCTTAGAGCATTTTTCAAGGCTAGTCTACCACTTTTTTTGAATTAAATTAAAAAATAGCCTAATAAACTATAGTTTTAGCTGCGCAATGACATATGTTTATAATCATTCCGTTGCCGAGATAAAATAAAAAATAATAAGAAGAAGAAGATGAATTTAAATTACAAAATTAACCCACGTTGTTTAATTATAGTTAGTGCGGTGCAGTTGCGCTCCAGACAAAGTTTACCTACGTTCTCTAAATATAGTTGGCGCGATACCGTGCACCAATGATTGCAATTATAATTTTTAAAGTAAAAATAATAATAATAATAATAAGATGACGAACATGCTCTCTCAGCTCATTTGGTAGTTGGCTATTACCAAATTATTTGGTAACTTCATGTTACCAAATATTTAGTAACGGTTTACCAAATAATTAGTAGTGTGTACCAAGTAAAAGGTAAAGTGTGAAAAATTTACCAAATCATTAGTAGACTATGGTGTACCAAATAATTCGTTAAAGTTACGAAAATTTTGTAGTTACTACCAAAAAAATAATTATTTGATATTATTGATTTTAACGCGTCGGTTTACTATACTAACTGTTCATGGAACAAAGTCTCATTTTTTGAGAGAAAATTTTTAAGCTACCTTCTGTACTACAAAATATTAATTGCAAAAACAAACCCAAATGTTTCAGTCAAACGTAAAGAACTTAAATTT
>JASAMX010008614.1:0-25698 GCA_030248175.1 Microlaimidae sp. YZB2_3
AGGTAGGTTTAGCAAAAGTTTGTAGGTTTTTAATATCAGAAAAATATGGGTAATATTTTAGTTATGTAAAATGTTTAGATTTTTAATTGGCTAAAAAACTATTAAAGGTTTTGTTGATTTCGATGACGCCATCAACAACGGTTAACCGCGCAGTGACTTAACCCATTTAATATAAGGGAAAGAGCGCTCCGCGCTCTTCCCTGATTGTTAAAATACAGTATTTATTTAGTCTTAAATATTAAACGGTATGGGGATCATCTTCTAAGTTATTTTGTTGTTAAATAAATAGGTCAGTTAACTACAAGCAAGTGAATTTTATAATCGTGAGTTTTTTTAACAAAAAACATACCATTTTCCACAAAACACAGTAATTTTAATATCTCAGTTAAAAATCAACGTTTTTTTATAATCAGTATTTTTTCAGGGGTATTTCAGGATTTTTTCGATGTATAGCAAAAAAATGTGGATTGTCCAGCCATATATTGTCAATTCTCCCGTACGTACTGTGGAACCACTCTTAAGAATTTTGAATGCTTTCCAAAAATGCCAATTTAGAGCTTTTTAACATAAGACTTCTGTACAAACACCGGAGTAATAAGCAATAAGCAGTTCGTACTGTACTGACAACAAACAACCTCCACTACACCGGAGTGACAATGTGACGTTGTAAACGTGATGTAAACGCGTCAACACTTGTCACTACGTGTAAACTTGGCTTTACTTACCAAATATAGCAGATCTGATTGAAAAAATGTAAAAAATATAGTGGTTTTGTATTTTTCAAACAATAGTGTTCATACGTTTTTTTAAAACTGCAATTCGATTCCGCTTTTTTCGTGGTCCGATTCGATTCTAACAAATGCAATTATAATACACGAGTATATTATAAGCCATAATTTTTTAAACTTATTTGTTTGCAAACAAAAAGTATTATAGGTGCGATGTTTTAAATGAATTCTGATTTTAAACACTAAACGGGACGATATCATCCAAAGAGTATTGCGTTTTATGAAAATCAACTTTCCACCTTAAAAAGTGCTATTATAAACGTCCACTTTTTTCTTCTACTACCTGCTAAGACATCGCGAACGCACATCACTAATAGGAATTTTTTGCACATGATTTTTATAGAAATTGCAGGTCCTTTTACGAATCAATAAAGTAGTGTTGTAAAAAGTTACTTTTATTTTTACTTAAAGTAATAAAAGTAACGGATTTTGGATTACTTTTACTTTTACTCGACTTTTGAAATTTCAATTACTTTTACTTTTTTACTCTTACTCGAATTTTGAAATTTCAAATACTTTTACTTTTACTCGGATTTTCCACTGCAAATACTTAAATTTAGTAGAATTTAAGTAATTTCAATGGATAGATTAGATTCCCTATGGGCTTATTGTAAAGTGAATAGCAGAAGATAATTTTTTAAGCCGCTAACACGCTAAAACCATTTATTTTGACCAAAAAACTTATTAAAATGATAATTTATACATAAAATTAGCATAAAAACTTTAGAATGGAGCTCTGGAGCTGCAAAACCTGTGTTTTGCTTGGTTTCAAAATTACTTTTATTATACTTTTACTCTTAATTTTACTTTGAAAAAATAGGTCTTATTTTTTTTACTTTTCTTAAATAAAATTTTGACCATTACTTTTACTTTCACTTTACTTAAGTTAAAAAATCACACATTACTTTTAATTTACTTAAATTTTAATTTCTCAAATTACTTTTACTTTTACATAAAATAATCCAAAACCAATACTTTTTACAACACTGCAATAGTGATATTGGTGTATATTTTGTGTCATTCTTAAGCTCATTTTCTAATACACATATTACGAAATGTATGCAAAATGTAATTTGTAATACAATATTATGATAATTTAATTTAAGTGTGTTGCCATTTCTCCGTGGTTTTAATTTCTAGTTTCTCCATTTCGTTAATGTTTTTATGATATTTATGATGTAATTCAAAGCAAATAGCTTGTCTTGTGTATGTGTTGTTTACAACATGGACTAATCTATTTTAGGTAAAATAGTTTTATTTAAAACTATTCACAAAATACTAATTTACAACTTACAAAAATACCACAAACATCGTTTAACACAAACACAAAATTATAAAAAAATAATAATTGTTAATAGCATATCATTTTGCATTTTCTTTCTGATTTTCCTGTGGTTGCTTGTTTTCAACTGCTGGCTTTGAAGGACCCAAGGTGACTGGAATTGTCCGTTCTTTCTTACTTTCCAGTGCTTCTGGTTTTGGTGCCTGAATGCTTAGAACCCCTTCTCTGGAAAGGTTAGAAACGAGTTTTTCAGGGTCGACCTCCTTCGGTAGGAGATACTTGCGAGTAAAGTGGCGCGAAACAAACCCATGTTCATCCATTTTCTCCTCGTGTTTCCCTTCAATCATCAGATTTTGATCCACAACTTTCACCTTGATTTCTTCTGGTTTAAAATGAGAAACGTCCAGATTGACTTGAAACTTTTCCTTGTCGTTGATAACTTCAGATGTGCCTCTGTCCTTACCAGTGGGGCGGTTGGAGGATCTTGAACGGGCATAGTAGGGAATGGCATGGATGCTGATCGATGGTTCTTCAAACAGAGAAAGCGGCAGGCCAAACTGTTGATCCAGAAGTAAACTTGGTGTTGGGTAGTCGTACCAATCGCCTCCGCGCAAAAGTGGATGAACCAAATATGGATTAAGCGACATTCTTCTATTTAACTCGTTGACTTCTTATTTATAAAATAATACACAGTTAACGAAGCAAGGAGTAGCTGCTTTTAACTCTAGTTAAAGCGAAGAAATACTTTCGAAAACGATTTATTCCTTGTGAAAAACGGCCTCTTTTATACTGCTCAGTATTGTTACGCGCAGTTTCTCGAACATTCCCAACCAATCACAGTGAAGTGCGGCAATGACACATTCCTACGCTGATTGGCTGTCGGCGACACGGCAAAATAGAAAATTCACGAATGTTTAGCTTCTGGTAAACAAATTCAAAAATAGACGGAAAACAGAGTGGAACCTTCTCGAAATCGCGTTAAAATGCGATAGAAATCTAAACTAAATAGTTTTAAGAAATAAAAAAAACAAAATTAAATAATTTTTAAAAAAATATGTATAAAATTTCAGTGATCAAAAAGATTAAAAAAGCAGAAAAGTATATGGGATTATAAACTCTATATTGGTTGTGGGTTGGAAGGATTATAGAGTTTTTAATATATTTTGTATACATATTTTAAGTTTTATTGCGTGAATATTTTCTTTAAAAACGTCAGTTACGTAAGTTTAATTTTTATTTTCCTTTCAAAAATAAAACTGACTGAAACAATTTTAGACATAGTTCAGCAAGGTGTAAAAGGATCAATCATAAATTTTTTCAGCATGATTGGGTAAGCTGGGACAAACGAATTACGCCGTTTCAAAAGCCGCAGTCCTTGGTCTGACCAAAACCGTCGTTAAAGAGTTAGGACCGCATGGCAACGGTAAGAATCCAGTTTTTTTAATTCGTAACGTCAAAGAACTTTTACATGTTATAACACCGTCTACTTTTACAAGAACAGATTTTTTAGAAAGTATAGCAGGAATAAACCTCCGGACCATTGACACTGCTTGGCTGCTCAGGGAAAAACGGTTCATCATAACCTAATATAATATAATCATTTTGCAAAGTAGTGATTTTCTTGAAAATGCTAAAAAAACGAGAAGTTATTTTTGGCAAAGATATTCTAGAAATAAATTTTTGCAGACGCTATTAATGCAGAAGTGTTTTTTTTTCAATGGTTTGATTTAAAAAATCAATTATTATGGTCGAAAAATTGATAAAGAAAACCTGATTAAAAGTGCCAAGAAAACTGCGCAATTCGCTACGCTTTCATGCGAGTTCATGTTTTATGAAGAATCACGACGGTTAATTTAATGTACACAAAGGTATCGAAAAGAAATGAAAATAATTTGTATTAGACTGGAAAAAAATTAGAAAAAAAAAGTATTTACAACCCCGCTTTTTTTAGAATAATTGTTTTATGTTTAATTGTTATTTTTGTGTATTGTAATCTTGTTTTTTTTTCGTTAACCAAAGTCATATACAAATTATTTTTAAATCTTCTCAAGACCTTTGTGTACATTGAATTAACTGTTGTGATTCTCCAATCTTTTGTTGACGTTCTCATTGCACCCATGATTTTTTAATATTAAATTTATTATATTAAATTTAATATTAAATTTAATTTATTTTAATTTTAAATTTATTTTAGTAATTTTAATTATAAATTAATTTCATATTAAAATTATTCTTAGGTTTTTTCAAATTATCAAAAAGTGAGTAAGTAAATGAGTAGGTAAGTTCCCGAGCTCCTTCGAACATTAGTATTATTACGAAACAATGTACATAAGTTATGTGTAAAATAGCCTTTTAGGAACTTGTATCCATTTAGTTTGAGAAATAGTATGATGTTTTTAAAGAATTTATGTGGGTTTAGATTTTTTATTATTACATTGCATTAAAAAAAATTTAATTCAATGAAAGGACTTATATAACGTGTAATTTGTCTTAGCATTCAAACAACCATTATTCAATTCAGCTTATGCGGTAAAAATTTACATATTTGTCACAAACGTATTTTTTTCTTGGCTCAGTACCCTCGTGTCCAGTGCTTTCGTATCCAGTACCCTCGTGTCCAGTACCTTCGTGTAATTGAATCCATGACATTTTGCAAATATAACAGATCTGATTAAATAAAATTTAAAAAATGTGGTTTCGTATTTTTCAAACAATAGTGTTCGTATGTTTTGTCAAACTTCAATTTGATTCTGCATATTTTTTTAAAAATCGTATTTTTTTAAAAATCGAAGATTTTTAGGTCAGTGTACACATCAATTAACTGTCATCGTTGTGTGTGTGTGTTTGTGTGTCTGTGTGTGTGTGTGTGTGTGTGTGTGTGTGTGTGTGTGTGTGTGTGTGTGTGTGTGTGTGTGTGTGTGTGTGTGTGTGTGTGTGTGTGTGTGTGTGTGTGTGTGTGTGTGTGTGTGTGTGTATGTGTGTGTGTGTGTGTGTGTGTGCGTGTGTGTGTGTGTGTGTGTGTGTGTGTGTGTGTGTGTGTGTGTGTGTGTGTGTGTGTGTGTGTGCGTGCGTGCGTGTGTGTGTATTGTGTGGGTGTTTACTAAGCTGTTTTTTTCTAATACACATATTTTAAGTTGTATGCAAATTGTAATTTGCAAATATAATGATAACTTTAGTGTGTTGTCATTTATCTGTGATTTTCGTTATTCTGACGTTTTTTACTGCAATTCAAAGCAAATAACTTGTCTTGTGTATGTGTTTACAACATGTAGTACTATGGTATACTATTTTTATTCACAATTATAGTCAATTACTAATTATTATAATTATACTAATTATACAATTACTAATTACAAAAATCCCACAAAATATCAGTTAACACAAACACAAAATAATAAAATTATAATAATTGTTAATAGCATATCATTATGGATTTTGTTTCTGATCTCCCTGTGGTTGTAAGTTTTCAACGGCTGGCTTTGAAGGACCCAAGGTGACTGGAATTGTTCGTTCTTTCTTATTATTCAGTGCTTCTGGCTTTGGTGCCTGAATGCTGAGAATCCCTTCTCTGGAAAGATTAGAAACGAGTTTTTCAGGATCTACATCCTTTGGTAGGAGATACTTGCGAGTGAAGTGGCGTGAAACGAACCCATGTTCATCCATTTTCTCCTCGTGTTTTGCTTCGATCATCAGATTTTGATCCGCAACTTTCACCTTGATTTCTTCTGGTTTGAAATGAGAAACGTCCAGATTGACTTGAAACTTTTCCTTGTCATTGATAACTTCAGATGTGCCTCTGTCCTTACCAGTAGGGCGGTTGGAGGATCTTGAACGGGCATAGTAGGGAATGGCGTGGATGCTGATCGTTGGTTCTTCAAACAGAGAAAGCGGCAGGCCAAACTGTTGATCCAGAAGTAAACTTGGTGTAGGGTAGTCGTACAAATTGCCTCCGCGTAACAGTGGATGAACCAAATATGGATTAAGCGACATTCTTTAATTTATATCGTTGGCTTTTTGAACGTAAAAATCAGCAAGATAAATCAAGCAACAAAACAAAGCTTTTAAAATTAGCCAGAAATACTTTCGAAAACAATTTAATTCTTGCGAAAAAGAGCCTCTTTTATACTGACCAGTATTGTTACTGGCAATTTCTCGAACATTCCCAACCAATCACAGTGAAGTGCGGCAGTGACAAATACGTTCGCTGATTGGCTGTCGGCGACACGGCAAAATAGAAAATTCACGAATGTTTAGCTTCGCCTAAACATGTTTAAAAATAGACAGAAAAAGAGAATTGAACTTTCTTGAAATTCGGTTAAATGCAAAATTAATAAAAAGTAAATATTGTTAGGAAAAATATATTATAAATCTTTATTAATAAAAAATTTAAGAAAAGTGTATGGAATGATTGTAGAGTCTATAGTGGGTTGTTCTTTGGTTGCAAGTTTGTAAAAACACTGAACAAACGGTTTTAAGACCTTGAATTTTTTAACCCTTTTTGCAAGTTTAAAAAAATCTGCACAGCTGCAAAGATTTTTAGCTTTTTTATGTGCTAACAGTGCTTTGTATTTTTTAGTACTGCTTTATAGACACTTTGCACTGAATTTTTTTAAAAAATATAAAGTATATAACATATTTTAATGAACCGACGGCGATGTTCGCGGCGCCGACTTGTTCAGGGTTTTATGTCCTATACTTATGTTTAGTGAACAATTCCAGTGCAAAGCATCTATTAGTATTCTATTAGTATTTATTTGTATTAGTGATGTTTCTCTAGAGCTACAAAGCCAAGATCACAGAAGACAGAAGCTACGCCCTTTTTTAAATTAATTTTTTTTTCAAAATGTCGCAAAAACGTTTAAAATACTGCTAAAAATGAAAGAACTTAAAACATAATAGAAAAACGAAATTTATAATCGACATAAAATGCATAATTAGTAGTTACATTATAAGTAAGAAACCCGCAAAGCGTGCAAAATCAGAAACAAGAATAAAATAACTAAAGTAAAAATTAAAGATTTTCTAATTAATTCCTTGTATACTCTTAATCTAATTCGATCAATTTGGAAAATAAAGTTTTTTTACGCGCTGATCAAAGTCGCTTTATATATTAAAGAAATATTTATTAAAAAACGATATGGGTATTTTGCGTTTGTCGAATTTTAACCTCCCCCCCTAATTTAAGGTTTAACCCCCCCACTCCGGACTAACTTGCCCCTATATGTTTCTAACCGCTTTTAAACTGTGCATATATATAGAATTTTACTGTACATAAAGTTAAACAATTTTAACCATACGTAAACTTAATTTTTTTATAAATTCACAATTTACGGAGCTTCAATTCGAATATCAATTCAATTCACAAAGAAAAAACCTATTTTCCGAAGTTTATTTCGGTAAAAACAAGACATAATCTGTCTTTCCTGTAATAATTGGAATTAATTGGAGACATTATGTGTTTAAACTGTACCCTTTAATCCCCTGTTCACAGCTTGATTTGGACTCTACACTTTTGAGCGGGAAATCTTAAAGCTGGTTCATACTTATGACAAAACGTCCTTTGGACAAAGTCCAAAGGACAATTTTAGAAAAGCCAAAACGTTCTTTGGACAAGCCAAAACGTCCTCTGGACTTTTTCCTTTGGACGAAGTATGAATGCTACTTAAAATTTGTCCTTTGGACAAAGTCCAAAGAACAAAATCCAAAGGGAAAAGTCCAAAGGACAAAAAAGTATAAACACGTTCTCCTTTGGACGAAGTCCTTTTTACGCCGTATTTGTTAGTTAGTTAGTTTTTAGTATAGACATACAAAAATAAAATCCAATGCAATACATAAATCTTTTTGTGTATTGCATTGGATTTTATTTTTGTATGTCTATACTAAAAGTTTGTATTTTGTGCACAGTGTGCAAACTAAGTAATGGTTTTAGTGGGTTTATTTTTTTTGTTTCCCGCGGTTGTGCTATTTTATGTGCAGTATATGCGCATATATGCACACAAGATTGCCAAAAAAGTGCAGTGTACTTTAAAATGCAGTGCGTTCGAGTTAGCATGCTAGGATATGCGCAAAAACACTGCTACATTTTTAGCAGTGCCCATTTACACGACACATGCCTCAATAAGAACAGTTGTTTTGCCATTTTATGCGCACAACACTTAATAGCAGTGCTCAAAAAATGGCACCAAATAGTTTCGCTTCTGAGACTGAGTGTCATATTTTTCCTTATTATATTATATAGTATTATATATTTTTGTTATTATTATCAAATGTTATTATTATCATTTGCCATTTTTTTGAAAATTAATTTCTGTTGTGTGAATACAAATTATAACGACGTAAACAATGAACGCGGGTAACCTTTTTCCTACCCGGCTCGCGCGCGGATAACCTTTTTCCGGGTAACATTTTTCCTGGGTAACCTTTTTCCAGCAACCGTCGGTTTATTATAGTATTTCATATACATGCAAAGAGACGAGACAGGTTTTACATATACGTTTATATAAGTTAAATTATTTTTTAATTTCTTTAAAAAATAGTAATAAAATAATCGTTCAGTGTAATTTTTCTTATCATGTGTTTTCAAATAATATCGAGGTTTTAACAAGTAAGGATTTTATTTCTGTTAGTAGGTTCACTATTTAGTTTAGTAATATTTACGATTAAAATTTTTTTTCTTTCTTCTTTTCAAATTTATTGAAAAATTCCAGTGTAAAGTGTCTATAAAGCAGTACTACAAAAATACTTAATAGCATTGCTAGCATATAAAATAGCGAAAAACCCTTGATGATTTCTGTGATTTTCTTAAAGTTTGCTAAAAGGGTTAAAAAATTTAAGTGTTTTAACAATATAAAAGTCTTCTGTTTTTTGATTTTATCTATCAGTGAAATGTTGCATATTCTTCTTTAATATATTTATTTTTGATTTGTTTTACATTTTAACTCAATTTCGAGAACGTTCTATAATGTTTTCACGTCTATTTTTAAATTTGTTTACGCGAAGCTAAACATTCGTGAATATTCTGTTTTGCCGTGTAGCCGACAGCCAATCAGCGCACGAATGTGTCATTGCCGCACTTCACTGTGATTGGTTAGGAATGTTGGAGAAACTGCGCGTAACAATACCGAGCAGTATAAAAGAGGCTTTTTTTCACAATTATTTTAAATCTTTTTCGAAAGTATTTCTACGCCTGAACTAACTTTAAAGACTTACTTTGTTAAGTGTGCATCTTGAATTATTTTATGATTAAGAAGCCAACGAATTAAATAGAAAAATGTCGCTTAATCCATATTTTGTTCATCCACTTTTGCGCGGAGGCGATTGGTACGACTACCCAACACCAAGCTTACTTCTGGATCAACAGTTTGGCCTTCCACTTTCTTTGTTTGAAGAACCATCCATCAGCATCCATGCCATTCCCTACTACGCCCGTTCAAGATCCTCCAACCGCCCCACTGGTAAGGACAGAGGCACATCTGAAGTTATCAACGACAAGGAAAAGTTTCAAGTCAATCTGGACGTTTCTCATTTTAAACCAGAAGAGATCAAAGTAAAAGTTGCGGATCAAAATCTGATGATCGAAGGAAAACACGAGGAAAAAATGGATGAACATGGGTTCGTTTCACGCCACTTCACTCGCAAGTATCTCCTACCAAAGGATGTAGACCCTGAAAAACTCGTTTCTAACCTTTCCAGAGAAGGGATTCTGAGCATTCAGGCACCAAAGCCAGAAGCACTGGAAAGTAAGAAAGAACGAACGATTCCAGTCACCTTGGGTCCTTCAAAACCAGCTGTTGAGAACAAGCAAACACACGAAAATCAGAAAGAAAATGCAAAATGATATGCTATTAACAATTATTATTATTTTATTATTTTGTGTTTGTTTTAAATGATGTTTTGTGGAATTTTTGTAATTCTTTATACACTTAGTATTCGCAGATAATTGTAAATAAAAATATTATACCTAAAATAGATTAATACTACATATTGTAAACACAAACATAAGACAAGTTATTAGCTTTGAATTCATTGTAAAACATTAAAGTTTCTTTTATCAGGGAAGAGCGCGGAGCGCTCTTTTCCCCTTTGTTCGTTCTTATCGGGAAGAGTGTGTAGCGCCTTTCCTTATATTTGGGTTGTCCTGCGGGTTCGTTGTTGATAGGTCATTTGATCCCCTTTAATAGTTTTTTATCCGAATTAAAAATCTAACATTCCTAATATTACCCATATTTTTCTCGTATATTAAAAACCTAAAACCTTTTCTTAACATACCCTAATTTTAATTATGCTTAGCTTACTTTACTTTTTTTTTTTTTTTTTTTTTTTTAATGCTCTCTATTTTTTCATTTGGAACTTATTTTTTCTTCTATTTTTCCCCTTATACTAATATCCCCCTCACCTGAATTTTATTCTCGTTTCTTCTCTATCGACCATATTTTCTACTCTCTTATTATGAACTACGACACCTCTTTTTCTCTTTTCTCCTTTACTACTTTACTTATTATGTAACTCTTTTTTTATTACACATTCTCTTTTATTTTTTGTTAATATCCTACCTTGATAAAAATACTATTTTCAACGAGAAGAGCGAAAAAATATCCTTACCACTAATTAGCAGCCATATCAACAATAAAAATATTTTAAAAATAAAATGAAATAAATCTGACGGGAGCGCCGCGTACAATTTTCAATAGACGAAAATTTATCAAAATTAAACAGAAAAAAAATTTTTTTCTATATAATACTATAAGTTATTATTTCTAAAAATTTAATGCGAGAAAAGACTTATTCTTAACTCCTAAAATTTATGAACCTAAAAACCATTTACAATTTGTTTTTTTTTAAAAATAAACCATAATCCAGAAAAATCAAGCACAAACAAAAGTCCAAATAAAGCTAATTTCCAAAATTTAAATCAATCTAAATAAAAAATTCAAACATTTAGCTATTTTGTATAGATGCTAATTGCCTGTCACTCTACTTTATTTCTTTATATATTTTTTGTAACCCAGTCTTGCTCACGTAAATTGCCAATTTTTTTAGAAGTTACAAAACACATTGTACTCGTGTACTTTTGTACACTCGCATTTCTTATGAATTAAATATTAAGTACATTAATTAATTTATAATCCATATCTTGGTTATTTTTTGGTTTATTTTTGTATATTATATTCATACCTATTTATATAAAAAATTCCTTTTTTTCACGGAGAAGAACGCAAATATCTCATTCGCTAATTAGCAGCCAATGGCAACAAAAAAATATTTTAAAAATTAAATGAAAATAATCGATGACGTGTGAGCGCTGCGTACAATTTTCAATAGACGAAATTATCAAAAATCGAAACAGAAAAAAACTCTTTTATATGAATACTATGAAGCTACAATCACTCCAAAAATTAATGCGAGAAAAGACTGTATCTGTAACCTCTAAAATTATGAACCTGAAAAACCATTACAATGTTGTTTTTTTTAAAAATAAACCATGAATCCAGAAAAATCAAGCACAAAACAAAATCCAAATAAAGCTAATTCCAAAAAAAATTAAATCAGTCTAACAAAAAAATTCAAACATTGAGCTATTTTTGCGCATAGATGCTAAATTGCCTTCACCTGAATTATTCTCTATATATTCTTTTCGTAGTAAATTCTGCTCATTGAAATCGCCAATTTTAATTACACATGTACTTGTACTTTTACACTATTTCCTTACTGAATTACACACTAATAACTTACTCATAATACACATTCTCTTTATTTTTGTTACAATTAATTCCTACCTTATAAAAATTACTAATCTTAACGAAAGAGCAAACAAATATCTGAAACGCTAATAGCAGCCATATGCAACAATAAAAATATTAAAAAATTAAAATGAAATTAATCTGTGACGCGTGAGCGCTGCGATCCAATTTTCCAAAGACGAAATTAGAAAAATCGAAACGATTGTCGAAAAAAATCTCTTCCTAATATAATACTATAAGCTATAATCACTCCAAAAATTAATGCCAGAAAAGACTGTCTGTGTAACCTCTAAAATTATAACTTCAAAAAAACATTAAAATGTGTGTATTTAGTTTAAAAATAAACCACCAATCCAGAAAATCAAACACAAAACACAATCCAAATAAACCTAATGCCCCAAAAAGATTAATTAAGTCTTACCAAAAAAATTGAAACCATTTTAACCTTTTCAAAATATTTAAAATACTCCAAGGCGTGATATACCATAGTGCTTGAAAAAAAAACAGAAGAAAACACACTATTTTATATTTCTTTCAGTTCCATACAATTTACGAGTTACCCAGACTAATTTTATTGTGACGCGTGAGCGCTGCGATCCAATTTTTCCAAGACGTAAAATTTAAAATCAAACGATGTGTCGAAAAAAAGTCTCTTCCTTAATATAATACTATAAGCTATAATCACTCCAAAATTTAATGCCAAGAAAGACTGTTGTGTACCTCGTAAAATTGTATGAACTTCAAAAAAACATTTACAATTGTGTTATTCAGATTTAAAAGAAAACCACTATCCAGAAAAATCAAAACACAAACACAAGTCCAACAAACCTAATGCCCCAAAAAGTATTAATTAAGTCTTACCAAAAAAATTAAACCATTTTAACCTTTTTCAAAATGATTTAAAATACTCCAAGCGTATATACCATAGTGCTGTGAAAAAAACAGAAGGCGAACACACTATTACATATGTTCTTTCAATAACTTCGATACAATTTTAAGGAGTTATCCTTACTTACTTAAAATGTATAGTATAATCTTAAATTACATTGAAGTTTTGGTATGAAAATAATTGTATTCATATCATGAGGACACATGACGTTTTTTTTAAAATGAGTAATTTTTTAATGTTTTATATCTTTAATAATGACATTGAATTTAATGCATTAAAAGCAGGAAATTCTAGCAAAAAAGAAGAGAAAATTGAATCAAAAAAAAAACAAAAATTTTAAAAAAGCCTTATATTAAAATAATAGAAAAGTATAAAACTACATAAGTCTAAAAACTAAAATTCCAGAAAAGAATGAAACAAATATTTTTAAAAACTGTAAAATTAATAACAAAATTTTCATGAATTTTTCAGAAAAACAAAAAAAATAAACAATACTTGTAAAATTAGTTTGCGTTTAACATTAATAAAACTTAATTCCATATATTTCTCTAAGGGAAATACAGGTTAACCAGCTGTCCAAAGTCCCGTCGTCCGTACAAAGTATAACGCAGCGTCACAGTAACCATGAAAAATTTCTGTCAAAATAAGTTATCGCATTGACATTAACTTTGTAATTTTGTCGTCTTTCGTATAATGCAAAACGTACCGCCATATTAACGATTTTTAAAATCAAATATAGAGTTTTTTTTAACGCAGAAAAACATTGAAAAATTCAGATTAATATAAGCGAGACTTACTTAATGTTCTATTATTACATAAAACAAATAGCTTAGATGTATTTGTAAAATTAAAAGTCGCCTATTAAATCTGAATTCAATTTCGACTAAAACGATATTGATTTTAAAAAGCCGTAATATGCGTACGTTGCTTTATACGAAAATAATGATAAATTACAAAATTAATGCGCAATGCGATAACTATGACAGAAATTTCATCGACTGTGACGCTGCGTATACTTTTTTATAACTTAACAAAGCATGCTACTAACTAATACTGTAGTATCCCAGCTGTTAACTCATTAAAAGTTAATCCACTGAGAGAAATATATTGAATTAAGTTTTATTAATGTTAAAAAACGCAAACTAAAGCTTACACGTATTGTTTTTATTCGTTTTTTTTCTAAAAATCACGAAATCTGTATTAATTACAGTTAAAGAGACTGTTTCAGTCTTTTCTGAAACATTTAGACTATTAGCTTTTATCTTGTTACGTATATTAAGTTTTTTTGAAATTTGTCACATTTGTTTAAAACCGATACAAAAAGATAACGCAAAGCGTCAATATAACGATGAAAAATTCTGTCAAAATAAGTATCCATGAGTATTAAATTTGTAATTTATCATATTTCGTATAACGAAAAAAGAGACCGCTCATATTAACGATTTTAGTCAAATATCAAGTTTAAGTCCGAAAAAACATTGAAAAATTCAGATTTAATATAAGCCACTTTCTTTAATGTCTATTATGCATAAAAAATAGCTTCAATGTATTTAAAATTAAAGTCGCCTATTAAATCTGAATTTTTCACGTTTTCACTTAAAACTGATATTATTTTAAAAAGCCGTAATATCGTACGTTTCTTTATACGAAAATAATGATAAATTACAAATTTTAATCGCAATCGATAACTATTTTACAGAAATTTTTCATTGAATTAATCTCGTATACTTTTTTATCTTTACGACGGTGACTTAACGAATACTTGTATTTACAGCTGTTAACTCATTAAAAGTAGTCCACTTGAGAGAAAATATATTGAATTAAGTTTTATTAATTAAAAAACGCAAACTAAAGCTTTACACTATTTTTATCTTTTTCTTAATTCACAAACTTTATTAATTTAATAGTTTAAAACAGTTTTCATTTTAATTAGTTTTAGACTTATAACTTTATACCTTATTCCATTAATATAATTTTTAAACTTCTCTTTTTCTCTTTTTATTATAGGGTTATTTGCGATTTTATTTTTTATAAAATTATGAAAATCAGAATGACAAAATGAATTAGTGTAAATGAATATGACTATATACCATCATATATAAATGTGGTGTAAATGAATATGATTTAATACCATTATATAAAAATTTGAAGGTATATTCTAGCTCTAGGCCTTTGTCGTCCACTTTGCAGCATTTTGTTTAAATACAGTAAATACACAAAAAAGAGATTACACCAGTTTTTATATTGTTTCTTTATGATTATAACATGCTTTGTTAAAAACTTAACTAAAAAAACCATAGGTATTTAATATTTTTATGAATCGTATTATGTAAAAAGAGGGTCTTTAGGGTCGTTGAATTCAAGAATACTTAGATCTGTAACTTGAAGCCGGACGTGGTGACTTTAGAGCCGAAAATATATGAACTCGCTAAAACCTATTGTTAAAGGTACGGTGCGAAGTCAAACTTTTTGTCTTCGATTTTGATAATTTTTTGTGAAAACCTTACCCCTGCCTCCAATAGCCAACAAAATTTTTTTCAACAAAATATCTCCATTGGTTTAGGAGTAATGACCCCCCAAAAATGGCGTTTTTCAAAAATTCTGTACGTGAAAAATTGCTCAATGGATACAACGATTTTCGTTACAAAATATGCATTAGAGGAAAGCGGCTACTTTACTTTAATTTGGTACCTTGATCGTAAAAATTGGTGCAGTATTTGTCGAAGTATTGCGTACAAAAAATACTCGATTTCGCTAAAAGCACTAAGTGAAGGAAAGAAAGGTGGAGAAAAAGCTTCAAAAAATCACTGCTGTCGTTTGGTGTTTTTAACGAAAAAATCGCGGGTTTTTTGTACAGGAAATGCAATATTTTGACAAATACTACACCAATCTTAACGATTAAGGTATCAAATCAGAGTAGTAAGTACCCGTATTCTTTGAGTGCATAATTTGTAACTTAAATAGTAATACCGATTGAGCAATTTGTCACGTACGGAATTGTCGAAAAATGCCATTTTTGGGAGGTCATAACTTCTGATGCACTGCCGATATTTTGTTGAAAAAATTTTTGTGGACTATTGGGAGCAGGGGTAATGTTTTCCTAAAAAATTATCAAAATCGAAGACAAATAGTTTGACTCCGTACCGCACTTTTAAGCAAAACATCAACTTAACCCAAACTATTGTTTTACTTTCGGTTTTAAGTCATAAATCGCGAATCATCGGATTTTTTTAAAAAAATTTTTAATGGCTCTAAGTTCTTATTGTTCGCGGTTGCAAGTTCCAACGGCTCCAAGTTTCTTACATATGGCTCTAGAGATTCCGTAATATTAAAACAGAAACAAGATTATTTCTTTATTATAAATTTTTATTTACAAAAATTAGGTTTACAAAAACAAAACCAATAAGATCAAGTTCCTAAAACCATGGATTTAAAGCTGGTCCATGTTATTTATAAACCATGCTTGCTAACCAAATAATACGTGCAGCAAAACGCGAAGAAACAAATATAAAAAATTATTTTGGATCGCTTGTCCAATTTGAGAATTCGATGATTCAAAGCAGCTGTCTTTTCTCCATAGCGAGTCAAACTTATCACGTAACTGAATTGGGCCAAAGAAAAACTGATAAATGTGAGACAGCCCAGCATCCAGACGTCGAAACTCTTTAAAATTAACAAATTAAGTTAAAATAATAGAAGGAGGAGGGGAGGTAGAGGTATTTATAAGATTAAATATTTATATATAATAATTGACATATAGTTAACAAAATGATACTTAATAAAATTTTATTTAATAATTCAATAGTTCAAGGACAATATGAATCGGTTAACAAAAATCTATATTGGCTTTAAAGCAAAAAAAATACAGATAAAAACCTACACAAGTTTTTAAAATGATATCAAAAAATATTTTTGAACCGCCTGTTTTTTCATTATTTTTTTTTAATTTTGTATGAATTAAAAGAATCAAACATTTTTAGGGAATGTGTATGTGACAAAAGTGACGTTCTTAAATTAAAATTATAAAATGATTATTTTTTTGGAGGTTTTAAAAAAATTTAAGCTTCACAGTTTTTTTATAAATTGATATAAAAACCTATTACATTGTTCAACAAAAAAGGGGTTTTGTTGTTTTAAGATAACCAGATTAAAAAAAATATTTTTTAAGGTGACGATCATGATAGAAAACCAAAAAATGTTGTGTAAAATTATACATGTTAAATTTTTTGTTCATTCCTAAATGAACCCATTGCGCTACACTTCGACCTTCACTAAGAAAACTCAATAAAAATTAGATATTTAACAATGAGTGTTTTATATTTTTTAATTTCTATTATAATTTTTTTAAATTTTGTATGAAGTCTTCAATTTTAAGCGTATAGCTTTGACGAAATCTTATATTATTTTGTATTAACATTTAATAGAAATAAAAAAGGTCCACACCTTTAAATATCCGACTTTCGGGACATTTTTCACAATATTCCCGTACTGGATAACCAATGCCAAAAGCGAACTGATTATTGCCGTTTCCCAAATTTGCTCCCACATAACGATATGGCATTGAGTTTAAACCGATCTTTTTTATTGTTTAATATCATAATTGGTCATATTTTTTTGGAAAATTAAGAGTGTTTTTACCAAAGCGACAAAAATGGAAAGGGCGCAATTTTTTTGATTATTTTTTAAGCCGGTATTTTCTAAATTTTTTTTTTTAGAAATTACGATTTTAGAAACTTAGAGCCGAAAGAACTTCGAACTGGAATTTGGAGCAGAAATTTGATTTTTAGAACCATACTTGGATTCCTATGTTTGAATTCGTTGGAACATAATATTCTTAGGCAATTGACTTAAAATTCGTTGAAATATTTTTAGGCAATATTGCTCTGAGTTTCTTACGGTCCAAGTTTTCATAATTTTGCTTCGTTTCCAAGGTTCTTATATAGTACATACAGAAGAAAAACCCGGTAAATACTAAAAATAGCATTCTATACTAAGTTAATCCCAAAACAAAATGACAACGGGTTATACTACAGCACAGCTTAGGTTATTTTGCCTGAGAGCCGATTTGAGAACGCCTAAGAAGATTAGATGGACCTGAGAGGCAGGGTGAGTCATGCTGGGACGGCGGTGGGTTCCACGACGAAACTTAACCCCGCCAGGCTGACCGTAATTATATTCGGCACAAAGGCCTGTAGCCAATACTTTAATTAAATTCAGGTGTGACTTTGTTTAGAAATCAATACCTCTTATTGTAATATAACAGAAAATGTGTTGTAAATTATAAACATTACACAGAGTTTTATAATTAACAACAATCAAACATAATTTTCTGGAAAAAGTTTTGTGAAGGCGGTGAGAGTTTGACAATTCTTTTATAGTAGTTTTATAATCTTAAAAATTAAAATGTTGCTGTGCTAAGTATGTTTTTACATAATTAGGTAAACAATGCAAAATAAGTACTTCTTTAGAGTTGCCTGATATCATGTAAGTAGGGTAGTGCACTAAATTTCGGCACTTTTTCGTTTTTCCAATGTAACTTTTCACTGTATGGCCTGATTTTTATGTTTGATAGCTCATTTTAAAGCTTTTACGATATTGCGTTGCGTCATAAAAGTTGTACCAAAGTTGTCTTTTTTACTTAATTCAATCAGTTTTTAAAAAAATAGAAAATTGCCGAAATTAAATGTATGCATTTAATTTCGGCACTTTACAAACAATCGATTGTTTCTCAGTCAAAAAATCATCATTTTCAAAAATTTAAAAACTTGTCATTATCTCCAGACAGTTTTCTTTAATTTAAGCTTTTACTTGTTGTTCAACGTGTAACTGGTAAAAAGTTACAGCTAAAATGCTAAATAGTATCAAAATGAGGAAAATTTGGGAAAAAAGTGCATTTAATTTCGGCACTTTTTAAAAAGACCCCCTTAATCGAATTTAAGTGCAGTGCTATGACTCCTACACATTTCAACGTTGTCTTTTAACTATTTACAACTACAATTTACCACCCGACCACTAAATTCAACCCGTTTTTACCTACAGCAATAGTGTGCCGAAATTACACTATTTTATTTTATAACGATTGCTCACCACAGACGCAATGCAGAACCACGGTGACTAAAAATTCGGAAAATAGACTAAATTTTACCAGGACAGTTTAATTTTTTAACCAATTTATTGCGTAATCATGAAATGCCCATGTTCTAAGAACGAGTAACATTTTTTTAAAATAAATCACAAAGTTTTACATAAAAATATCATAACATAACAAATGAAAAGCTCACGACAGTCATCTACATATAATTAGCTGTCATTTGAGCTATCAAACGTCGTATTCCGTCCAGGATTACCAAAAATATAGTCCAAAATCAAAAATGCCCAATTGGGAAAAGTGCCGAAATTAAATGCACTACCCTAGATGAAGAAGCAATGTTTTGCAAGACATTTCGACAAAATTTTGTAAAAGTTTATTAAATAAAACTCTAACGTTTCGACACTGATGATGTCCAACTTTTTGCCCAGAAAAATACTGTAAATAGGTTAAAACCATAGAAAATTTTGGTGTAAAAATTAAATGCAGAACTTAAAAGTTATCGCAATCTAAAAATTATCATAATCGCATCTATAAAAAACGTCGTTGTTAAACCGCTCATTTTTTCATTTAACATATAAGTATATTCATCATTCAGCACGGTAATTACTATAAAACCGCACATCACCGTTTAATTACAGTAAATTTCGGGCTAAATGCCGGATATACTTACATGATGTGCGGTTAAACTACGAAGCGTCAACAGTACTTTTGCCTTTTTTACAAAATATGATACACACCCATTTGAATCGAGTATTAGCAAAATCAAAAAAAATTGAGTATTTGGTTTTACAGAAAATTGAATATTTAAAAGCAGAAAATTACAGCAGGTAAAGTGACCGAATTCGTTGAAAATTTTAAAACGTTCTGCGAGGGTGTAATGCAGATAAACTATTGCTAGGTTGCGCTTTTGTTCACCAAAAAGGTCTTAAGTGATATGATAACCAACTAAAACAAACCTGTATGCTACCATATATAATAGATTATTTAGAATAACAATAATTTTGAACTGATTGGTTTTTAAAATAGTAACTTCCGTTGCTTCAATTTGTTACACCACGTTTTAAACAACTGTGAAAAAGCCAGAAGTGTTTTTTTTATAATATGGACCACTAATCAAAGAACGAGTTAGAAGATTTTTGCAGCAGGAACACTAAGGGCCGGTTCACACTTAAGGCTGGTTCAAACTTATGTAAAAACGTCCTTTGGACTTTGTCCAAAGGACGTTTTTACATAAGTATGAACCAGCCTTGAAGTGGTAGCTGATAGGTGACGCACAGCGCACATAGTTTACACTCCAGCAACAATGAAGTTGTAATGATGTAAACGCGCGTGTTTACTATGTATTCACTATCCACTGCCACTCCGGTGTAAACCGGCCTTAATATTTATCAAACTTTTTACATATATTTTCAGCTTCCCCTATTGTTTATTCAAAAGGTGATACCTCAATCTTTGCTAACTTGAAAAAAATAATTTAAAAGTTACATAACTTTCGTAAAAACAATCTCTGAATTGTTTTTTTTTCTTCTCTTGTTGGTTTTTTTTAATGGAAATCAAAGACACACCTGAGTAGTGTAACGAGTAAAAAAAACACGGCACGCTGGGTACGTTTTGTTCCATGAATTTATAACCGATACCCTAAATATATATAGTAAACACAAAGTTTTGGAACGGATATTTTCATTATAAAGAAATTTTTTGAAGTCATATAGCCACATGTTGTTCCATTTTTATGATAGTAAACTTTCTAGACATTCGAATACAAACGCGCTAATAAATAAATACAAGATAATAAAATAATACAAGCAAAAAATATTTTTAAACGATTTTTTTGCGTTATAATTTTTTGACAAACTGAGTTAAAAGGTATTTTTGGGATTAGTTATTTTTTCTCCGTTTATTTTGAATTTATAAAAAAACCTCGTGATTATAGCTTTCCGAAGATATCCTAATTTTTTATCTGTTTAAACTAATCGAGATATTTCAAAAATTTAATAAAGTGTGACGTGGAACGCCCCTTTCAAAAGTGGCGACTCACAACTACTGGTGAGTATAAGAGACTCCGTAAAATAAATCACAATCAGTCCGTATGGTGCCGTGGTAGCACACCGGACTGAGATGAACAGGCCTGGAATTCAAGGAAAAGAGACCTGGGTTCAGATCCCGGTGCGGGTAATATAATGCGATGCGGGTTTTTTCTGTCTCCAAAAAAATCGTCATCTTAACTCGCCTCCAGTTTAGGTCGTCACAAAAATGTTGACATGAGGTACACATCATTTGGCACACTGGAATTGGTTTACCGCTTATAAAAGTGGCGCTAAATTTTTGTCAGTTTGTGACTTAATGTAATGTATCGTATTAACATATTTGATACAAGTATCTTATTACTAACAAACAAAGCGTTTCGAGCAAAATAATCTTATCGTTTCGATTTTATGATATATATATATATTTATTTATAATTTCGTTATTAGATTCCTAAACAAATAATGACTTTTTTCAAGATAAGGAATTGATATAAATAAGTGACTAAAAGTACCCTTTTCCGCCTATTTTGCCGGTTACAACAGTAAAACATTTGTCCCACGGTGTTGGTGTTTATTAATCTCCCACCATTGTGGTGTGTAAACTGGATTGTGAACAAGGAAGGAGAAAAGGAATGTCCGATTTTGTGTTAAACAGCAAAAATATACAAAGTACGACCTGCGGAATAATCTACAGTTTAGTGAATAATCTACATGAGAGGTTTTCTGCATAATACAGTTTAATATTATAGTGTGTATTATTCCAAATGTTAACGGAGTAAAAAACATATTCAAACCAAAAAAATGTTGCTACAACATGTAGAATAATCTACAGATATTGAAATAATCTACATGAAAGTTTTCCACGTAATACTGGTGAAAGAATACACACATTGGAATTCAAGAAACCGTCATTATGTGAAATAATTCACAGGTTGGAATTCAAAAAAAAAGCGTGAAATAATCAACAGCATTATGTAGAAACTTTTCATGTAGATTATTCAACAAACTGTAGAATACTCCACAGGTCGTAATAAATAGTTCTACCTGATGAAAAATCTACACTGGATTTTTCAACATATAATTAAAGCAACCGTTTAACACACAGCCCGAATTAAAGTAAAAAATGTCCATTTTCTTACTCTTATGCATTTTTGACATTGCGTATCACTTAGTTTATACCTAGGTGGTACGTAATAGTGTATGCATGGTAATATTTGAATAATTGCAACTCTACATTCAATGGGCACCGGCTTCAACCATTTTAATTTGCTCGTTTACTGGGCCATTCGCTTACTGAGCCTGGCGCGCGGAAAAAAGTGCTCTTGTGCGCTACGATAACTAACTATTTTTTTTAGTCTCATCATGGTATGACCGTGCTGGTACTCAAAGTTAAGCGTTGAAGTTAACGCAATGGTCACAACAAGATTTTACCACCGTGGGCCGAAAGTAACCTTGTAACCGCGAACACAGGGAAAAAGCAATCACAGGAACGGGTTAAATTAGTAAAAAAATTGTTACCTTACAAGTTCATACCCAGTAACATCATGAGTTGTCATCGTTGTTAAGCTTGTTTGAATAATAACAGGATTGACATAATACCAAACAAGTTTATTATATCGAAAATACATAGATATTTGAAAATTTAGCCCCATCCCTTGAGACTGAGGTTTTTTTAAAAAAAATTAAAATTTTGTACGTCTTATTGTCACAAAACACGGCCTCCCCGTCTAGAAAGAAATTTTGGTTGTATTTAGTTGTTTTTATATAAAAACGGTCGAGTGAATTAAAATGATTTAATGCTGAATGCTGGTAGATTTCGCAGTATCATCATCATTTCCGCACTTATTGTAAAGTATACTAAACCTGCTAGTGAAATTCTGTATATTTTTAAGAAAGCTAGACTTTATTTACATTTTATATAAAGGCCCGTTCACACTTACGCACAATGCACGATGCATAATGCACAATGCACGATACACAATGCATTATAGTACCTGTTCACATTTACGCACAATGCATAATGCATCAAAACGAATTTTCAGCCAAAACTATTGTTAAATACGGTTTAAAATTCTTGTTTGTCTTATTAAAAACGGAACCTAACCATGACTAGCGTTGCTGCAAATCCAAGTTAACAAAAAAATCAAATTAACAGATTTTAAAATAAACAATCCTGAATATTAGTCAGGAAAGCTAAAAAAAAGCCAAAATATAGTTCCAAAATCCCTCTTTTTTATTTATTTTGCATGTAATTATGTTTTGTATTAGTTTAAACACAAAAATATGTTTTAAATTTTATGTATAATGAAGTGTGAAGTCATTTGTTCAAGAATATTTATTATTTGATTCGTTTTTTACGCAGAAGAGTTCTCAACGTACTTACGTACTTTGCGAAAAAAGTGCGTGCAAATTTCCGAAGCGCGCTGCTACAAGCACAAAACCTGGATTGCCGTTCCAAGTCCGATAATGCATTATGCATTGTGCATCGTGCATTTTGTGCAAGTGTGAACGCCTATTTTCGGAGATTTAATGCATAGTGCATTGTGCATCGTGCATTGTGCATAAGTGTGAACGGGCCTTAAATTAAATTACTTTATGAGCCAAATCATTTTAAGAATATTCCAGCGTAAATATTAAATTACATATAATTTGTATAACATGGCTTCCACGCTATATTTGATCCAAAAACTAAGTAATACAATATTTATTCTTGATTCGAAAAATCAAATAATGTCTATAAGGATAAAATTTTTGTGCGAGTAACAAATTGTGTTAAGGCAAAAAACTGATTTAAAACACCATTTTTAAGTAACGGTTATAGCCAAGAATTCTGCCTTTGTTAACCTATAATTAGTCTGAAAATATGTCAAAGGCTGAACAGGTTCTATGTCTTGCATCTAGATTAATAATAAATAAATAAATAATGGTAAAGTTTATTTTGAAAGCTTAATCATTTGATTATATATATATATATATATATATATATATATATATATATATATATATATATATATATATATATATATATATATATATATATATATATATATATTATCAATATCTTGTATAAATTTATGTATTTTCGTTTTTATACTTATTTTCATAAAACAAGAAGTCGCACTGTATCTTATCAAAAGGAAATGCCCGGTAATTAGTAGTGCAGACCTTTTTTAACATCAATGCGTTCCACATTTTAATATACCCATCTAAAATGATTTTATATATAAAGTAAAATGATTTATAAGTTTTTATATATAAACACGCCTTTGGATAACCTTTTCGTTAATGAGGTATAATTGCACGGTTTTTTAAGTGCATTTTTATGTTTACACAAATTATGGATCTTAAAAAAATGAAATTTTATAAAAAATATTAGTAAGCAGATAAGTCTCATAATCGTATTATTAAAGTCGTAGTATTAAAGTTATAATCGGATTATTGAATAAATAATGATACTGTTAAATGTTACAAAAATAAAAAAAATATACTGAATTCTTCACAGTACCAGATGATGCGGTGACGTTTCATAGTTTTGATTGTTACATTTATTATTATTATTATTATATTTGCAAAAACGCAGGAGTAGTGAAGGCATAATTTTACATACATACAAAATATAAAAAAAATTTTAAGATTTTGCTTTTCTCTAGAAGTATATATATATATATTGGGTAGTTTCTATGGATTACACATACATAAACACACACCTATTGGGGTATCTGACTTAATTTCGGTCAAGCCTTAATTTCGGCCACTAACTTAGAGTGTTAGAAAATTGGCTTATTTTTAAATCACAAAAGAACTAGCACAAAAGTTATAGTTAGTTGAATAAAGTGTTGCTATATAAAAGTTATGTTTGGTGAATAAAGTTATGTTGAATAAAGTGTTTTTGCAAAAGTTTTTTTATTTTTGTTATTCTGGATTATATAAATTTTCATACAAAAAGTGACATTTTTATGGTACGGGGTCTTTAGAGCCGCAAGTAGGGAACTTGGACCCACCGGAAAAAATTTTCACTTTTTTTTTGGATTCGTTTTGGATTTGGTATAGTTTTTATCTATTTTTTTTTGGGGCTCAATGTGCCCTCGGCTCCATCGACCCTAAACCCTTTTTTATAATTTTCTTAATTTTTGCTTTGTGTTTAAACTGCATCAAATTTAGAACGAAGCACTATATAATCGTAAAATATCTTCTATTTAAGGCTCAAAATTGTTAATTTGCACGTTTTGATATTTTCTTCAAAATCACTTTGCAAAGCGTTTAACTAACTGCGCATTTTCAAGATTTTTTCACGTTCAGCCACCTAAAATTTAACTTAAATAATTTGCCGTTTTTTAATATCTTAAAATATTATCGTACTACCGTATTTATAAAGAATTTTTTTGCTCGTTTGACTTTTTTGACGTTTTTTTAAGCAAAACAAAATTCAAACAAAAATACAGGTTGTTGAAACTTGTTTTTTCAAGGTTTTGACATAGGGTAGTGCATTTAATTTCGGCACTTTTCCCAATTGGGCATTTTTGATTTTGGACTATATCTTTGGTAATCCTGGACGGAATACAACGTTTAATAGTTGAAATGAGAGCTAATTATATGTAAATGACTGTCGTGAGCTTTTTATTTGTTATGTTATGATATTTTCATGTGAAATTATATGATTTATAAAAAAATAAATTTGTTACTCGTTTTTAGAACATGGGCATTTCATGATTACGCAATAAATTGGTTTAAAAATTAAACTGTCCTGGTAAAATTTAGTCTATTTTCTGAATTTTTAGTCCCCGTGGTTCTACGTTGCGTCTGTGGTGAGCAATCGTTATAAAATAAAATAGTGTAATTTCGGCACTTTTTAAAAGGACCCCCTTAATCGAGTTCCAAGCA
>JASAMX010008615.1:0-21628 GCA_030248175.1 Microlaimidae sp. YZB2_3
TGATTTTTTCCAAAAAATATTTTTTGGTTGAACAAATTCTACCAAATCTAACAAATTGTGAAAAAAGCACATTAAGTGATAGGTAATTGGATACATTGCTGTGTTTATTAATATATCTTAATACTTTAAAATCAAAATCTGAAGTTTTGTTATATACATCAATGTCAAGCTGACCATTAATAACTTTTATTGTTAAATCTAAATAATGTATTTCCTTTTTTCCAATGAAAGTGTCGTTTAAAGGCAGACATACTGGATAAATGTTTTTGCTAATATTCATAAAGTCACTGCAGTTTGATGAGCCAATGTCATCCACATATCTACAGGTGTTAGCTAAAAGTTTTCGGTGGGCAGGGTGTGCTTTCAGATATTTGAATTCTGCAAATGAAAGAGAAAGATCAGCTATTTGTGGTGATGCATTTCCACCAATAGGGATGCCTGATACTTGTTTAAAGATTGTACCCGCGAATTTTATGTAGCAGTTGTCAATTACAGACTTTATTAAATTTTTGATTTGTATTTTGGAGAATAAATCCGGTTTTTGTGGTTAGTGAATCAGTGTAGAAAATTTTAGAGTAGCCTACGGCCAAATATTGTTTTTTAGAATTTGAGAATAGAAGATCTACAAGTTGAAATAAGTTTTCATAAATAATATCATGAGAAAAATTTGTATATACTGTAAAGTACTAAAGTCTCCACTAAACACTTCATTGACGTCTTCTGCTTCAATAAGCTTTTCAATTGCTTGAATACTGTTTTTTATTGACCAGTGAACTGTTCCTATTTTATCTTGTAGTGATGTACAGTAGTTTTTAAAATGTTTCTCCAAAAATGTAAGGATTCTTCCAAGAAGTATTGAGATAGGTTTAGTACTTGATTTCTTTGCTCCTGCTATAAATCGAAGTTTGATGGGATTTTTATGAAGTTTAGCGTTACCAAAAAAAAGCGGTATGGTTTTACAAAACTCTCAGTAAAAACGGGTTTATTTTAAAGACTAAATTCCATATTTTAACAATTATTTATCAAATTAGACCATTTGCCACGAAAATACTATTTTTAAAGAGTAAAAATTGACTAATTTTTGTATATTTTTTAAAAAGAAAGAATTAAAAAAATTATGCGTTCCAATTCGTTTAATTAAAAAAATTTCATAATCGCACAATTTTAATTTGGTTCGTTTACGTCTCCTATACAAACTTATTAGAGGTCAGCCAGATATAATTCTACCATAGATATCTACAGTCAAACTCTCATCTTGTAAATAAAACCTACAAACGGCTTTTAATACTCAAGAAATCTTTACATTTTTAGAATAAGATTCGTGATTAAAATAAGGAATCTTAATAAAATAAAGAGGCTTTAGAAAATCTTAATATAGCAGATTTAGGGTCGATGGAGCCTTGGGAACTTGGAGCTGGAACTTGGAGCCGTAAGTGGGGAACTTGGAGCCATAAGTAGGGAACTTGGAGCCGAAAATAAAAATGGCTAAAACGTTTACCTAAGCCTAAGCGAAACCTAAATTTAACCCCAAACTATTTTTTTCTTAAAAGCTCCAAGTTCCCATTGCTCGTGGCTTTAAGTTCCCAAAAATTTCTCATGGCTCTAAGTTCCCTGCTTGTGGCTCTAAAGACCCCGTATGATATAGCATAATAAACAATAAATAACCTAATATTAAAAAAAATTAAATTGGCTCTGTAGATGAAATCTTGTATAATATTTCACTGTCAAAAATATTTAGAAGCGCTTAAAAATTTGCATTCTTAGGGGTCCTTTCCCCGATTTGCCCCGGCTCATTTGATAGCTAAATTGCCGGGGCCGTGGCCGGGGCATAGAGAATTGCGTTTGCCGGGGCCGGGGCTGGGGTGAAAAAAAGTGCCGTGGCAAGCCGGGGCCGGGGCCCCAGTCGATCTCTAAATATCCATGGGGAATATATCCATCTCTACGTGTAAAACACAATTCAAATTATAAAATGGTATTCGTTATTTAGAGGGTGTATATTACATGGGGAAAAATGGTACAGCTTATGGGTGGACCAAGGAGGGGTGCAAAGGAAAGGCTGTGAGGGCTTTTGTAACTACTTATCCAAAGGTAAGTGCGCGGAATTGGATTGGTAAACTGGGGAAGCAAACGATGAATCAAGATGATCAGGACAATCACTCAATCAAGATGTTCAAAACAGACAACTAATCCAGGACAATTTTAGTAGTTATAATAAAAATTATAACATACTTTTTAATTAAATCCTTTAACAAGGTTGTCCTTATTCATATCATGCTGCACTGGCCCATATTAGTAGTAAGTTCTAATATTGTGTAAAATGATATGAACAACAATTCCCATTTTATATGGGGAGATTGGGATTTCTACACAAACAAACAAACAAACACAAATTGTGTTAAAAAGATATTTTTTAAATTATTTTTCCTGACCCCAAAATATTTGCGAAATTGATTCACCCTTTTTTAATTTGCTAAAAATAGCTTATAAATTTGTTCATTTCTATACTTTTGTTGATTTAAAATTATTACAAGAAAAATTTTATTTTAAAAATGCCACAAACACGTTTTAGAAATGATTAAGCAACAGTTATAAAAGTAAACAATTTAAAAGGTTATACATAAATTTGAAGCCTTAAAATCATAACCAGTATACAAAAAAATCTTGATATACAAAGCGGACCAACAACCCATAGCAATTACTGTTTCTTAATGTGGATAAAAAAGTACAAAAGCTAGTAAAATTACAACACTTGGACTGGTATAAAACTATCGCGCTGGTCAAAAATGAGTTGCCAACGAAACTAATAGTAGTAAAAGAACTCCTCAGATTTGGTCCGAAAATTGCTTTTATAACGTCCACGCGCGCCGCTATTTGTTTTATCTTGCTAAAAAAGCAAATATGCGCGGCGCGCATATTTGCGTTAGGAATATTTACGTGTGCATCTTCAAGCCTTAAATGTTTCTCTAAACAACAAAAATAACCCTGAAGACCGTTAGCGCCAAAAATAATATTTGCTCTTTCCACTTTGGGATTGACTTTGTAATACGTTCAGGAAAATATTATTATTATAATATTATTATTATATTATTATAATTATTGGTTCGTTCAGATTTATTTTTTGACCAAGGTAATTGAAACTACACAATAATAAACACAAATACACAAACACAATCATTTCACCATAGCAACAATTCAACAAAAATGATAAAAATGGCTTAAATATTAAAGAAATTTCAGGCTTTACGAGCAAACTATCATAAGCACTTAACTGCAACCACATTGTTAAATACTGTCATGTAAACTAAAAAACCAATTACATATTGCATCAAACATTTTCCAAAAATCTGCATTAAAAATTATTATAACCACTATGCATGATAAACTTGGGAGGCTTTTTTTAAAAAGCCATTTAGAAATCAATAATCAAAGCAGATTATACTAAAAATTTATGATAAAACTTTTTGATCATCTAATAAATCTTAAAAACTTTAACTAATAAAAATGAACTTTACAGCGAATTCTTATATTTGCTATTCACTTTTGATTATTTTGTTTTACACTTAAAGCTATACAATATTACAAACTTTTATAATAGACTTTGTCTAACAAAATATACTTTTTAAAGTTTATAAATCATATTCTGTCGATATTTTAATTGCAATTATATAAGGTTTACATTAAAAGGATAAATAAAATACTTCATGGGTAGCGCGGGACACCATGCAGCGATTTAAAATGATGCCTTTTGTTCAAAAATTGTTTTTCAAAGACATTTTTTAGGTATTTTTGGTGTACGCTTTTATTGAAGATAAAAAAATCTTAAAGTCCGTTCTACACCTGTTCCCAGTTCCCAGATTTAAGTTCCCAGAAACAGCGAAAACAAGCGTTCACTGTTGTTTCTCATATCCTTGGTTCAGTTACCAGAACCGCTTGGAGCGGCGCTCCAACGTCTGGGGAAGAATTTTACAGGAAGGTTGGCGGCGTCTCTGCGCATATCACAGACGCTTAATGCACACATATATATATTTTTACGTAATAAT
Organism: Microlaimidae sp. YZB2_3; assembly: GCA_030248175.1. Lineage (NCBI taxonomy): Eukaryota > Metazoa > Nematoda > Chromadorea > Desmodorida > Microlaimidae > Microlaimidae sp. YZB2_3. The sequence continues at coordinate 4,041 of JASAMX010008615.1, forward strand.
GCCAGTAATTATATTAATTAAGAACACACATCAGCTGCACAATATAGATTTATTTGCAAACTTTTTTGCGAATTAATTACAACGCTTAGCTATTTTTTCGTTCTGTTTTTTAAGGCGGGCGTACCAATGTGAATCAAAAATCGTTGTTTTTTTAATGAAAACATTGCTAAAACGATATTTTTAAACAAATCTAAAAGTTTTACAGTTTTTTAAATCTAATTTTTATTATAAAAAGTTTTTACATATTAGTTTATTTATAAAAATAATAAAATTTAACGTTTTATAACACGAGACTTTATTATTTTGCAGTTTTTATTTGATTATTCAATTTAGCACATTAAAAATTATTTTAAAATATTTTTATTTGTGTTTTGAACCATTATTTAATGTTCGTACATACAATCTAACGTGTGTTATTTGAGCAAAACAACTTTCAAAGGGCGTTTAATCCCAGTAAACAGTCAGGTGTGAACGGATCGTTTCTGTGACCTGAGATCTAGAATTTGGGAACAGGTGTAAACAGACCGTTAAACTTAGAAAATAAATTTGGTGTATATAATAATTAATGGAAATAATTCGGACTAATTCAACTGGGTTTTATATAACTGATATTATTTGTCTATTTTGCTTGAAAATTATGTATATCACATATTTATCTATGCATATAGACTTATGTGTAGTAGGTTATCATTGCCTGACACATCGTATTGTATTCGCATTGAAATGGTGGCTCATAGGCATTACCACTCTTATCAATATCTCCTTTGCTGTACTGACTGAATTTACCAAACTCCTGATTTTTATTGCATTCCCATGTGTTACTAAACTGTCCTCCTTCTGGGGTCATTTGATAATCTGCGTTGTACCGGCATACTTCGGTGTTGTCTGCGCAATGCCAATATTGTCTGATTGATTCCTCCCCTGGATTCACAAAGTTTTCTGTTTTAAACTCGCATATTTTTTGATTTTGTCCATTGTTGCATTCCCTTGTGTTTCCTTGGGTGGTGCATGAAAGACTCGCTATAAAAATGTACTACTATTCAAGGTCAAAAATAACTAAAAAGTAATAGTTTATGATGTTGTACATTAATATTCTGTTTTTTTTTAATTTTGATTAAACAAAAAGAGTTTTTGGACACTAACAATTTTGTATGTTTTTGTGTGTCGTTGTATGTATAAATACATAGTGTTATTTAACGTTTATTGAATAGTATATATTTTGGAAACTTTTTCAAAATCTCAATTTAGCAATTTTTTTGTTTTACTAAACTTGCCTTGTTTTAAATAGTGAATTCAATCTTTCTATTCATCAAAATCAGTTAGATATAATTTGCCTAAAGTTCAATCTAAGGTTAGGCCTTAATTTTTCAATCTAATTTTAAAATTTAGGCCTTCAAATGAAGTGTACAGTAATATGTATAAAGTAATAAAATACATCTACAAATTTTGCGCATATAGTTTTTTCTTGTTTTGAGAGCTCTCTATTTTTGAGCAAAAGCAACCTAAAAACTAATGATTTGATTCAATGCCATAATTAAAATAATAATAAAAAAATATTTATCACATTATTTAATTTTGAACAAAAATCCTAATTTTTAACGGCTGAAACCGACTAATTTTTGTATATTTGCTGGAATAGGAGATTTTAAAAAAGGCGTTCCCATTCCGCCCAATTTTTGTTGGTTTTCTTATGTACCTCTCCCCTACAGTTTTACCAGGTAACCAAGAAATAATTTAACCATAATAACTTTGTTAATAATCACAAACAATCTATCATGGACTAATCATAACTTTATTCAAGGCTAAGCCATTTTAAAAATTAATTAGGGTTTCTTATTAATAGGCGGACACTTTACCACTGACTATCACCCATCATCACCATCTATCAGCCGCAATTTTAATTTTGATTTTTAAAATTTAATTCTGATTAATAAAACCCAAACACTAAAAAACTATTATACAAAAAAAAACTGTTTTGTTATTTTTGTTCTTTTACTAGGACTGCCTTTTTCCCAGTTACAAATGTGAAAGCTTCCTATGTACGTCTAACCATTGTAGTATGTAAACTTCACCTATGTTCTACGTGGGTCATACAGAAAAGGTGGCCTTTATAATGAGCCTCTCCATTTAAATGACACTCTCCACTATAATGGCATAGTAGCCGTTTTAATTCGGCGAGTTAAAATGGAGAGGAAGCTATTATAATAGCCATTTATTGACTTAATTTCACTTCATATATACTTACAATTGTAATATTGTCCGGGCCGCACGAGTTTTCCCGTGTTGGTTTAATACTGACCAACACGGTAAAACTCGTGCGGCCGGATATAGTATTACTTGTATATATAAAGTGAAATTAAATGAATAAATGGCTATTATAATGGCTTCCTCTCCATTTTAACTCGCCGAATTAAAATGACTACTATGCCATTATAGTGGAGAGTGTCATTTAAATGGAGAGGCTCATTATAAAGGCCACCTTTTCTGTACTTTTTTATATAGGAGTTATATATTTAGCACATTTTTCGGTATATTATATATTTTTGGTTTAATTATTGAATTAAAAATAGAAAATTTGCACATTAGCAAACAGCAATGTTCAGCTTAGATTTTTGACCTTTTTGCATTATTGAATTTATATTAACAAGTTTAAATTATAGTGCTATATTTTGCGAGCTCATATTTCAAAAATTGCATTTTTCCATTTTTAACGTAATTGTAATAATAATTATTATACCAATACAACTTGATGGTATATAATCCCAGCTTCCATTATCTTGGCATGTTATAACAGTTTTTCCTACAGGTGAATAACCCGAGTTGCAAGAGATTGTAGCAATAGTGCCAGAACAATAGGATTCACCCATACTTGTGGTACTGTACGTCACGCTACCAGAGCTTATGGACGTTAATGCAGGACAGCCTGAAAATAACTTTGTGTAAACATTAAGCTGGATTATTATATTTTATAATTATTATTGGCTGTTGCCTGGTAGAACTAAAGTCCAGTAAAAAATAGTCATTATTAAAATTTATATTTGAAGCAGTTATTAGAGCAAACAGGAAAAGTTTTATTTGCATAAAGTAAATTAAAAATGTTATTGTTAGTGTATATCTAAAAAAGATTTTTTAAAATTTTTCATATGTTCCTGTTCTGAGTTAACAAACCGCTTAAAACTTCAAATTATTTATATGCTAATGTAATATAGAGATTTATTAATTTAAGGAAATGACTGTTAAAATGAGAACTTTTTACATAAAACATAAAATGCTCTAAGGCTCCGATACAGGTGTAAATAAATATGATTCTGTTATACTGGTACTATTTTGAGGGTCAGAGCTTTTAAGCTTATGATGTAAATCTGTGTTAAACATCAAAAGCGCCTAAGGTTGCTTTGTGAAAGTAGAATCACTAACTGGTGGTAATTAAACTGCAATTCCCTATGCATTTATTCCAACTTTTGTTTGCTCCATCACAGGTTGTAGAAGATAAACCTATGAGCCGATGGCAGGAGTCACATACAATTGAACCAACTCCATCATTGCCAATTGTACCATCACTTAACTGTGAAGTGAAGGAAGCAATTCCGTTGGTAACTGTAAATTTAGTACATCCAGATGCTAAAATAAATAAAAAGTATAATTAATATTTTTCGATTTCAGAGTATAATATGGCTGTATAATATTTTTTAGTGAAATGATCGATTAAGGTATAAAAATTTTAGTGATAATATCAAATATATATATTACAGGAAAAATGATATGCTTTAAACAAACTGCGCAAAATAACTATTTAAATGATAGCTGTGAGAAAAGTTCAAATGGTACTTTTGTACTTTTAGTACTATTCCAATATTTCCCATTAAATAACTACCAATCTAATGGTATTTATTTGGATCACTAGGCACCTTTTTAAAAATGTAATTTGGAATATAACGATGAATAAAACAGATTAAAAGTTTTAAATTAAGATGAACTAACAGTGCAAAACGAAATTCCCAATCAATTTTTAAAGCGTTAGAAAATATTACACAATAACACTAAAAATATATATTATAACAAAAAACATGTAACTCATGCGTTAAAAAGTGATGACGTCGTATGCTGTTATAATAGCATACGCCATCTTCATTTTTTAACACAAGAGTTGAAATTTTTTGGTATATTATATATTTTGATAAAACTAGGATAATCTAAATGATCTATGGATTTTAATAAACATCTTGGTCATTCCTGTGATTGTCTTTACCAACCGTGAAAAACAACAACCGTGAAAGCTTTGTATGACTTAGGTTGTACTTAGGCCATTCATAATTTTTGTTCATGATTAGTGCCCAGTGCGCAAGCAAATTGAAATGTTTCAAGCTATACGAAAGCAATATGCAGATTTTATTCATGGAAACAGCGTATTACATAGAATGCTTCATATTGCATATTGCTACAGTACAGCTTTAACCATGCATACTAATCATGCACAAAAAATTATGTATAACCTAAGTACAACCTAGGTCATACATAGAGTTTACTGTGGTAAGGTTTACGTAAAACATTGGTCATACAAAATACCTCCATTGTGAGATTTCACCTTTATTGTACAAAAGGTTCCCGGTTGTAACAGGGAAAAAGACCATCATGGGAATGGGTTTAGTGCAAAAAGGCAGAATAAATACAGAAAATATTTATTTTATCTACAAAGTTTTAAAATGGACTGCATCAGCAGAAAAACAACCACAAATTAAAAATCATTTTAAAAAATTTTTTAAATAAGCTGTTGATTTTAGTGTTTAAAACAAATCTTCAAACTGCATTAAACTAAACGATGTCTTAACCCATTCCCATAATTGCCTTTTCCTTTCGTTACAACCGTGAAAAAATTGTGGGACCTATGTCATACTTCCGTCATATATAATTTTTTGCGTGAGTGGTGCCCAGTGAGTAAGCGAATTGAAATGGTTAAAGCGGTACAATGGCAATATGCAGATTTTTGTCAGGATGCAGTGTATTACATAGGATATTTCATGCTGCAAATATTTGCATATTGCTACCCTAAAGCTTTAACCATTTCAATTCCCTGGCTCACTGGGCACTATTCACGCACAAAAAATTATGTATGATGGAAGTAAAACTTAGGTTATGTGAAAAGCTTACCTTGGTAAGGTTTATGTATGACATTTGTCATACAGAAATACCATCACAGTGAGAGGAAGGTTTTACCTTTGTCATATGAAGGTTTCACGGTTGTAGCAGAAAAAAAGGCCTTCAGGAGAACGGGTTAAGTGATCATTGTTATTGTAATTAACAAGCGACCGTGATTTTGTAATATATAATAATTTTGTTAGTTGTGTAAACATTTTGATTTTGATGAAGCTATTCTTCATAATAGAATGTGTAATATTTAAAACATATTGAATTATTTAAAAGTATTATGCAAAAAAATTTCATCTAGAAATTTCACGTTTACTTTGATATCATAATTTTGAATATAAGAAAAGTTCTCTTCAAGCCTAAAATACGCATTTTATATTTTTAACCACAGTTAAAAATTGCATCATTGTGACTATTAAATAAATTAAAAAACAATCTTTTTATTCAGATTTAATACTTTAATCAAAATCCAACGAGAATATTTCTAAAATACATTAATAATAAACTAATTAAAAGTGTTAAGCATAAAAATATAAGATCAGAAGTTAATACTTTTTCAAGAATAACTTATAATTTTTACATCTTAAATTTTCAACAATGTTTAACAATCAACAATATATTTCTGAAGTACAATATTCATGAAAAAGTTTAATTCAATTTTTAAACATGAACAGTGTAAAATTATAAAGTAAAATTTAAAAAAAAAAATATTTTAGAAACCTAATAAATGTTAAGATTTTTAATAAATCAAGGGTTGCAAATAGTTCATATGTTTTATTTATAGATTTTTGTGCACCTAGATTAAACAACAAAATATATATTTATTTAAAACATAAATCAATTAAAAAAAACGCTTTATTACTCTTTTTTGATTTTTTTAAAACTGAATACATTGGTGGAAATAATATAAACATTAATTACAAACAAGAGTTAAAAAACCTGTGTCAAAGAAACATGTTTCGTTGTTGATGTTTATGTTTTATTTACTGATCACTGTTTGAGTTTAAGTTTCTGTTTCATGCAACTGATACAAAATGGGATAGAAAAAACTTAGTTGCTAATTATATATTGTATTTTAATAAAGTATATATAAATAAGTATACAAAACCAAGAATACATGAAAATTAATTAATAAAGAAAAGAAGAATGAGAAATGAAGAACAAATTATACGGGGTATGTGTGGATCCAACCTAAATGCATACGTATGCATATGTTTATATGCATACGTATGCATATGTTATGCATACGTATGCATAATTTTTTTTTAAAAAAATTATGCGGTGCGGTAATTTAAAAAAATACGCGAGGCAATGAAAATATGTTCCGGCCCGTAGATTTAACCTCAATTTTAGAAACCTTATATTCAACGGATTTTTATGGGAAATAGCTCAAAATGACCGCCATTTAATTTTTAAAAAAAATAACGTTTTAAATTTTACAATTTTTTTCGGGAATCTCTTTTAATTTTAGGTTATTTAAAGGGCTGTCGCCCGAAAATTTAAATTCATATTTCCGGAAAGTATATGCATACGTATGCATTTTTTTGTAACTTTTATGCATACGTATGCATAAAAGTTAGAAAAAAATGCATACGTATGCATAAAAGTTTCAGAAAAATGCATACGTATGCATATACTTTGCGGAAAAATGCATACGTATGCATATAACTAAAAAAATTATGCATACGTATGCATATAAAAAATGCATACGTATACATAACATATGCATACGTATGCATATAAACATGTGCATACGTATGCATTTAGGTTGGATCCACACATACCCTGTATAATTTGTTCTTCATTTCTCATTCTTCTTTTCTCTATTAATTAATTTTCATGTATTCTTGACAAAACTCATATAATTTAATTTTGAAATAAAAAAACAATTAATAAAATTTTAAAGGGTTAAATAACAATTAAATGTCCTATTTTAACGCAATTTTATTTATAAATGTTCCAAAAACTAACCTAACTAACTAACAATAACCTTTTGTTTAGATCAAAAAATTAACAAAAATTAAAAAAGTTTTTACGTACAATCCAGATCACAGGTAGAAACTGTGGCGTCCCAGTTGCCATCAGCTTGGCAGTTGATTGCATTGCTAGCTCCTTGATATGTATAATTACTATTACAAGAGACTGTTCCTGTTGTTCCTGGACAGTTTAATCCCCCTGTTTGGCCGCCATAAGTAATGCCACCATTTGTTGGTGCAGTAAGTGCAGTACATACTAAATTTAAAATTGTGCGCTTGAAATTGTAAATTAAAAAAACACATTAAACTCTGAAACATATTAATAGAATCTCTAAATATTATAAATACAATTAGATGCAAAAAAAGACTTTATAAAAAAACCAGGTAGTATGCAAGATTTTAATTAAAGTGTTTAATTAAAGAAATAAAAAATAAATAATATACTTGTTTGAGTACAGGTTGGAGCTGCAACTGACCATGTACCAGTATTACAAGTTCTGGAAAAAGAACCAGTTAGTTGGTAACAAGTATCACAAGTAATAGTAGCAACACCTCCATGAGGAACTGGGTCTCCAACAGAACTGTAGGTTACTGCTCCATTTGCGACAGAAAATGTTGCACATGCTAAATTTGTAGCAATAAGAAGAAAATTTTGATGAAAATATATTTTTTTATATTTTAATTAGATTCACATAAGTAGATGTTAAAAATGTAAGAATTTAATTTAAAGACAATTTTTTCCCAAAACTATTTATGTTTTAATAAAGCGTTAAAATTTTATATTAACTAAATGTTACAAAAACCGCAACATATGCTTTATTTAGACACAAAATAAAAATAAACAACAACAAGAAAACGTTCACTTACAATCAGGATCACAGCTGGAAACTGTGGCATCCCAGTTGCCATCAGCTTGGCAGTTGATTGCATTGCTACCTCCTTGATATGTATAACCACTATTACAAGCAACTGTGCCTGTTGTTCCTAGACAGTTCAATCCCCCTGTTTGGCCTCCATAAGTAATTCCACCATTTATTGGCGCAGCAAGTGCCGTACACGCTGGAAATTGTTAATTTAAAAAAAAACATTAAACTTTAAAACAAAACTAATTGAAACTTATGATCTCTAATTTTATGGATTATTAATATAAATAAAACTAAAAAAAATCAACAACAACTGTAATAAATATTCCTGAAGCAAAAAAAAATAATTTTTATACTAAAATATAAAGTTATATTCAAAATAAAATTTTAATATATAGAAAATTTTTGCGTAAATTTACCAAAGTTTAGGTAAAAAAAATCAATTTTATAATTAGAACAAATCAAACAGCTTGAATTGGTGGCCGAAATTAAGGACTGGCCGAAATTAAGTCAGATACCCTATACAAAAGAGAAAAACAATTGCAATAAATACTCCTGAAGCAAAACCGGTGAATATATAATAAAATAAAAATGTTATATTTGGAATGAAATTTTAATATATTGGAAAATTCTGCTTAAATTTACCAAACTTGAGGTAAAAAATTATGTTTTATAATTAAAACAAGGCAGCATGCAAGACTTTCATTTGAATATTTCAACAAAGAAAAAAAGATACTTGTTTGAGTACAGGTTGGAGCTGCAACTGACCATGTACCAGTATTACAGGTTCTGGAAGAAGAACCAGTTAGTTGGTAACAAGTATCACAAGTAATAGTAGCAACACCTCCATGAGGAACTGGGTTCCCAACTGCACTGTAGGTTACTGTTCCGTTTGCGACAGAAAATGTTGCACAAGCTAAATTTGTAATAATAAAAAGGAAATTTTGTTAAAATATATTTATGATTTATTTTAATTAGATTCACATAAGTATGTCTCAAAAATGCTAAAAGACTAAAAAAATGCTAAAAGCTAAAAAAATTTTTTATGAAGTTATTTTTGTTTTAAAAACGTTTAAACACTGATTTAAATAAATGTTGCAAAAACAACACAACAAATGAATGTTTTATGTAGATAAAACTAATAATAAGCAAAAATAAGAAAACTTTTACTTACAATCAGGATCACAAGTAGAAACTATGGCATCCCAGCTGCCATCAGCATGGCAGGTAATTGCATTACTAGCTCCTTGATATGTATAACCACTATTACAAGAGACACTGCCTGTAGTTCCTAGACAGTTCAATCCCCCTGTTTGGCCGCCATAAGTAATTCCACCATTTGCTGGCGCAGTAAGTGCCGTACACGCTAGAAATATTAAATTAAAAAACATCTAATTTTAAAATAAGACAAATAGCAACTTATGATTTCTAATTAATATGATTACTAGTATACAAAAGAGAAAAACAACAGCAATGATTACTCCTGAAGCAAAACAGATGAATCGATAATGAAATAAAAATGTTATATTTAGAATAAAATTTTAATATATAGGAAAATTGTGCCAAAATTTACCAAACTTAAGGTTAAAAATTATTTTTATAATTCAAACAAGGTGGCATGAAAGACTTTTATTTACACGTGTTAACAAAAAAATAAATAAGATACTTGTTGGTGTACAGGTTGGAGCTGCAACTGACCATGAACCAGAATTACAAGTTCTGGAAGAAGAACCAGTTAGTTGGTAACAAGTATCACAAGTGATAGTAGCAACACCTCCATGAGGAACTGGGTCCCCAACAACACTGTAGGTTACTGCTCCGTTTGCAACAGAAAATGATGTACATGCTAAACTTGTAGCAATAAGAAAAAAAATTTTTATGTAAATAATAAATATATTTATGATATATTTTAATTAGATTCACATAAGTAGGTTTCAAAAATGCTAAAACACAAATTTTTTTATAAAACTATTGTTTTGAAAACGTTTTAACAATATTTTAAATAAGTTTTACAAAACAACAAATGTTTTATGTTGGTAAAAAATAAAGATTAGCAAAAATAAGAAAACTTTTACTTACAATCAGGATCACAAGTGGAAACTGTGGCGTCCCAGCTGCCATCAGCTTGGCAGTTGATTGCATTACTAGCTCCTTGATATGTATAACCACTATTACAAGAGACAGTGCCTGTTGTTCCTTGACAGTTTAATCCCCCTGTTTGGCCGCCATAAGTTATGCCACCATTTGTTGGCGCGGTAAGTGCCATGCACGCTGAAAATTGTAAATTACAAAAACATCTAAATTAAAAATAAGACCTCTAGAAACTTGTAATATCTGATTATTGTGATTACTAGTATAAAAAAGTAAAAACAGCAGCAATTATTATTTCTGAGCCAAAACAAATTAATAAAATAAAATGTTATATTTATAATGAAATTTTAAAACAAGGCAGTATGCAAGATTTTCATTTAAGGGTTTAGTTAAAGAATAAAAATAAATAAAAAATGTACTTGTTTGAGCACAAGTTGGAGCTGCAACTGACCATGTACCAGTATTACAAGTTCTGGAAGAAGAACCAGTTATTTGGTAACAAGTATCACAAGTAATAGTAGCAACACCTCCATGAGGAACTGGGTCCCCAACAGCACTGTAAGTTACTGCTCCGTTTGCGACAGAAAATGTTACACATGCTAAATTTTAAAAATTTTGTTGAAAATATAATTATAATATATTTTAATTAGATTCACAAAAGTAAGTTTTAAAAATGTTAATAATCTAATCTAAAGGCTAAAATTTTTTTAAAATGCTATTTTTATTTAAAAAAAACGTTTAAACACTGATTTAAATAAATGTTGCAAAAAATGTTATAACAAATGTTTTATTTAGAAAAAAAATTAACAAAACTAAAAAAGTTTAACTTACAATCAGGATCACAGGTAGAAACTGTGGCGTCCCAGTTACCATCAACTTGGCAGTTAATTGCATTGCTAGCTTCTTGATACGTATAACCACTATTACAAGCAACTGTGCCTGTTGTTCCTAGACAGTTCAATCCCCCTGTTTGGCCACCGTAAGTAATGCCACCATTTGTTGGTGCAGTAAGTGCAGTACACGCTGGAATTGTAAATTAAATAAATACATAAACTTTTGAATATTATCAATACACACTTATGGTCTCTAATTATTATGATTACTATGGTTGAATTATAAGTGGCTGACCTTTAGTTTTTAGAAAAATGATGTGGACTGGTGACAAAACTCAAACTTTTAAAAGTTATATCTCCATAATGGGTGGTAGAATATGTATGAGACATATATCGTAGCATAGCTTAGATACTTGGCTATCTTCTGAAAAGATTAGAAAAAATTGTTTTTCTTTAACGTCATCACTACAGCTGATGCGGTAGAAAAACCTGGTCCTAAAAAAAAACACTTTTTTATCAGTAGGAGCTAAGAAACGCTGCTTGGTATGCTGTTAGAACATACAGTCCATGACGTTTGTAAAAACTTGTTTTAAAGACACGGCTCAAAATGTAAATTTTCAGAGTCAAATCAACATACTATAAATGAAAATTTAAAAAAATTTGGTTCATTCTGATTTTAATGAAAGTTTGGAAATAGTTAAACACAAGTATAATCCACACTTTAAATTGCATTTGATTAAAAAAATAATTCAGGATTTTTTATTTGCATATCTTTTAAAAACCGTCATTTTTTTATTTTCTTAAAATTTGAATTCAGTGTACTCTAAACCACATATAAAAGTTGCACCTATTTTTCTTTAACTTTCTATTAAATTGCAGTAAAAACTGACTTAATCGAATTTTTTAAATGGCCAAAAACTGTTTTCTGAGCTTTAAATTCATCAAACTATATTTCAAAATAGAACAATTGGTAAACAGTGAAATTATTACCGTTGGATACATCATAATCTAAGCTATTGATCGCACTATACTTTTGTCAGACAAAAATTAATATCTATGTTAATACCTAACTTTTAGTAAAAATCGTCATAACTGTGGTGTTTTATCCTAAGTGTTTTCTTATTTGCTAGCATGTTTCCCTGTTTGTCTACACAAAACATATTTCTAAATACTATGTTTCTCTACTTTTGCCAATATTAAATTGTAATTTTTTGAAGCAATTCGTTTTTCGTGTATCTAAGATGACGTTTGTAAAAACTTGTTTTAAAGACACGGCTCAAAATGTAGTTTTTCAGAGTCAAATCAACATACTATAAATGAAAATTTAAAAAAAATTTGGTTCATTCTGATTTTAATGAAAGTTTGGAAATAGTTAAACACAAGTATAATCCACACTTTAAATTGCATTTGATTAAAAAAATAATTCAGGATTTTTTATTTGCATATCTTTTAAAAACCGTCATTTTTTTATTTTCTTAAAATTTGAATTCAGTGTACTCTAAACCACATATAAAAGTTGCACCTATTTTTCTTTAACTTTCTATTAAATTGCAGCAAAAACTGACTTAATCGAATTTTTTAAATGGCCAAAAACTGTTTTCTGAGCTTTAAATTCATCAAACTATATTTCAAAATAGAACAATTGGTAAACAGTGAAATTATTACCGTTGGATACATCATAATCTAAACTATTGATCGCACTATATTTTTGTCAGACAAAAATTAATATCTATGTTGATATCTAACTTTTAGTAAAAATCGTCATAACTGTGATGTTTTACCCTAAGTGTTTTCTTATTTTCTAGCATGTTTCCCTGTTTGTCTACACAAAAACATATTTCCAAATACTATGTTTCTCTACTTTTGCCAATATTAAACTGTAATTTTTGAAGTAATTCGTTTTTCGTGTATCTAAGATAATTTTTGTCAAAACCTGTTTTAAGAGACGGTTCAAAATGTAGATTTTCAGCGTCAAATCAACATAATATAAATGAAAATTAAAAAAAAACATTCATTCTGATTTTAATAAAAGTTTGGAAATAGTTAGACACAAGTATAATCAATACTTTAAATTGCATTTGATTAAAAAAATAATTCAGGATTTTTTATTTGCATATCTTTTAAAAAACGTCGATTTTTTTATTTTCTTAAAATTTTGAATTACGTTTTACTCTAAACCACATCTAAAAGTTGTCCCTTATTTTTCTTTCACTTTTTATTTCAAGTTTCAGTAAAAACTGACAAAATCAAATTTTTCAAATGCCCAAACAATGTTTTCTGAGCTTTAAATTCATCAAACTATATCTCAAAATAAAACAACCGGTAAACAGTAAAATTATTACTATTGGATACATCATACATAATCTGTAGGCAAATAAATCTAGCTGACAGCGATGTTTGCAGTATGGAATAATATCCTTTATTTTATTGTTCTCTCAGTATTATTAAATATAACCTCACATCTAATCCCTAAAATCCTCTGATAGAGGTGGGGTCTTTGACTAACATTCTACATCAACAACAGTGCTGATATAGGGTGGTAGGCGGTAATATAGAATATCCATCGCCGGCCCGCTTCAGCTTAAAAAAAAAAAACAAAAACATTTAAAATTTTTCACTAAAGCGGATTAATAACAAAAATTAAAAACTGTGTTTTAATAATTATTTATTAAATTACTTAATTTGTAACCTAAATGCAAATTTTTTAAGGACTAAAATTGGTTAATTTTTGTATAATTTGTCAAAAATTGGAATTAAAAAAATTCTGCGTTTTTATTTGTTTTTTTTTAAAAAAACGTCATTACCGCACAATTTTAATTGGTTCTTCATGTCTGCATTCTAATTTTCAGCGTCAACCAGGAGTGGTATGCTGAAGGTTTAATTCGATTTAAAATTAATCTGAGATTAGCGATTGTCGACACACAGTAAACATACTGACAGTATTGATTGAATAATCTAGGTTAACGGAGTTAATAGACTTAATCTCAGATTAAATCGTCCTTCATCCAAGATTAGCGGGAAAAACCAGCAAATTTTTATTCCACCTCCCGAGGCGGTTTAAAAATTTGCATAAATTAATAATTTAATCTGGAGTTAGTGACGATTTAATCTGAGATTAAACCTAATCTCAGATTAAATTCCTTAAACTAGATTATCTAATCGATACTGCTAGTATGTTTACTGTGTGTCGACAATCGCTAATCTCAGATTAATTTTAAGTCGGATTAAACCTTCAGCATACGACCCCAGATCATTTAACCATAAGCTTTCGATTGCACTATACTTTTGTCAGACAAAAATTAAAATCTAACTTTTAGTAAAAATCGTCATAACTGTGGTGTTCTTACTTGCAAGCATGTTTCCCCGTTTATCAACACAAAAACATATTTCTAAATATTATGTCTCTCAGCTTTTGCCAATATTAAAATGTAATTTTTTGAAGTAATGCTTTTTTCATGTAAAAACGTGTGAAAGTCTCGTGTAAAAGCCTCGATCTGGGGTCTCATTCTGAAGAAGCACTTATATTTACCCCGATAAATCTATTCCAATCAAAATAAAAAAAATAAATATATATAATAATAAATAAAAATAAATAATAAACAAATATGAGACGGAAAATGATTGCAATAAATTTTTTAAAAAATTTTTTCTCCCCCCCCGCAAACCACCTCGCGCAAATTAAAAAAATTAGTCAATGCGCGTATTTTATTTTTTATTAAATTAGCCTTATGGGAGAAAATATTTATCCACCTCTTGAGTAAGACAAATTTTTATTCTTAAAAAAATAGAAAAAATTTAACCAGACTTTAACTTGTGTAAAACTGATTTTTCACTTGCATCTTTAAGCATGTAAAAATATTTATCCTGGGATAACTTTTAACCGCGCGTCAGAATGCGACCCCAGGTCTGAATTGCGTCATTTTAATTTCCGAAGAGCCAATAAAAATTATTAATTATGGCGTAATGACAAAAATTGGCGTTATGAAAAAAATTATGGCGTATTTATGACGTAATGAAAAAAAATTTTAAAAAAGTAAGGAATTTTGTTTCAAATTTTAACGAAAATTTGTTTTGCGTTTTCATGGGGTTTTTTGGTACCCCTTTTTAACATTTTTATTAAAATAAATTAAAAAAATAGAACTAATCTTCTAAAGTTTATTATTCTTGAAAAAAAATTTAAATTTAAAGATTTGCTGCTGCCAGACTGCCAGACCAGCTTGAACTGCTTCCAATTTTTATATCCGTTATTTTTAACAGCTTATTTTAAGCTTAATATTAGGTTTTTTTACGCAAAATTTGTCTGATGTCATAAATTTTACTATTTTAATGATTTTGAAAAAATAATTTAAAAACATTTTCAGCATTTGTGTTTGCCCCTCCCCCCTAGCCCCTGGATGGTCATTCCCCAAAAAAATTTTAGTTCAAAAGTAAGGGATAAAAAACTGCGGATATTTAATATATAACAATATGGTCAATATTTTCAACACATCGAGCAGGAAGCAAAACAAAAGCTATTTTTTTTCAGTGTATTAATTTGGCTAAAAAATGGCGAAAACGGCGCGTATTCAAAGCATCATAAAAAAATTTCAGCGAGCTGATTAGGCTAAATTTTTTAGAAAAAAATTTAAAACAGTATGTTCTGAGAGCACACGAAGAGGCGCTTCTTATTTTTTACTAATAAAAAAGAAAAGTTTTATTTTTTTAGGACCAGGTTTTTTTACCGCATCGGCTGTACTGATGACGTCATGGAAAAACAATTGTTTTCTAACCTTTTCAAAAGATAGCCAAGTGTCTGAGCTATGCTTTGATATATGTGCCATACATATTGTACTCCCACCCTCATTATAGAGATATAACTTTTCAAAGTTCGATGTTTTGTCGCCAGTCCGCGTCATTTTTGTATAGACTATAGTAAGTTTGTATGGGGGACACGAGCTGATCCAATAAAATTGAGCGGTTGTGATGTTTAAAAAAACGAATAAGAACGCATATTTTTTTAATTTCCGCCTTTTCACAAAATATGTAATAATTAGTAAACTTTATCATTTTTGTTCTAATTTAAGCAATTTGATAAATAATTGTTAAATATATATATATCTTTAATATTAAAACGTTTTTGCTAATGGTTTTATTGACAAATAGTAGATTTAATACTGAAAATCATTGAGGTCAGCTGGGTTTTATTTTCCTTAACATAAAAAGCATAATCAATAACATAGATTACTCTTAAAGCAAAGCAAATAAATTTATAATCAAAGTTTTATATTTAAAATAAAATTTAAATATATATACAAATTGTAATTGAATTTACCAAAATTAAGATAAAAAATAATTTTATAACTAAAACAAGGTAGCTGGCAAGACTTTTTATTTAAATAATCTATTGAAAAAATTAAAAACAAAATATACTTGTTTGAGTACAGGTTGGAGCTGCAACTGACCATGTACCAGTATTACAAGTTCTGGAAGAAGAACCAGTTAGTTGATAACAAGTGTTGCAAGTAATAGTGGCAACACCTCCGTCAGGAATTGGATCCCCAGCCACACTGTAGGTTACTGCTCCATTTGTAACAGAAAATTGGGCACATGCTAAACTTTTAGCAATCAAAAAAAATTTTGTTGAAAATATATTTATAATTTTATATTATCTTTTAATTACCTTCATATAAGTAGGTTTGAAAAAGGCCAAGAATGCCTGCATTCTTGAAAAGGCTAATAACAAGAATACATGAAAATTAATTAATAAAGAAAAAAGGACGAGAAATCAAGAACAAATTATATGGGATATGAGTGGATCCTACCAATATGCATACATATGTAATTTTTTATATGCATACGTATGCATAATTTAAAAAAAAACAATAATGCTTTGCTGTAATTGCTGTAATCAAAAAAGACGTGATGCAGTAAAAATGTGCCGGTCTGTGGATTTAACCTCAATTTTGAAAACCTTAATCTTTTTATAATTTTTACGGATTTTTACAAGAGATAGCTCAAAATGACCACCACATAATTTTAAAGCGAATAACTTTAAATTTTTTTTTGAGATTTTAGGTTATTTAAGCGGCTGTCGGCCAAAAATTTTAAAGACTGAAAATTGTGTAAAATTATAAAACTTTTTTATCCTAAAAACATTTTGAGTTTTCTAGTATATAATTTGGGTTATATTACACTAATTTATAAAAAAATTTGTCACTACACAAAATGGGTAGTAATAATAACACCCTTTTGAACTACTATATTCTGTCCAAAATAGCGAATAAATTTGTGAGCTTCATACAAATCAACAATTATTAAATTATAATATTATATCATCTGATAGAAGAGTAAACGCCTTTTTTAGATAGATAGTCCTAGATATTATATTTTACGCTGTCTAAAACAATGGGTTTTTACATTATTTATGACACTATTAAAATAGTTTAGACCTCAAAAAATTCAGCTTATTTTTGAAAATTTGCAAAAAATTAAAAAAACATCCGATAAATTTAAAACAAAAAACAATTTTACATTTAAAATACAATTTTATTTTTTCACTCAATAGGAAATTTATTTGGAGCCCTTAATACTTTTTGGATGAATATTGTTGTCTGAAAAAGGAACATAAAACAATGAGAAGAAAGAGGAGTTACTTAGAAGTTATTATTACTACAAAGCGTTTTGAAATTTGGACTTCAAAT
>JASAMX010008616.1:0-25000 GCA_030248175.1 Microlaimidae sp. YZB2_3
GTTAAGGTCTACGTTCAGTTACATATACTTTAAAACTTTGCAGAAAACAACCTTAGGTAGCGAAAACCTTATTTTTTTAAAAGTTTTTTCTTAAATTTGTAATTCCTTTTAAAATCTGTAGTTGTGCGCAATGCTTCTTAAATAGTCCCAATGTGTTGGGTTTTCATAATCTTCATAATCGTCAGGATCCTTTCGTGAAGTTCTTCTCATCATCATAATCAAGTTTTTATGGATCATAAAAAAACAAACAGAATAGTTTTTTAACATAAATAAAGCTAATATACATAAGTTTTAAATCGCTCGTTTAATGGTTGGAGCTGCGGAGATATCTTCGTCTTAAATGGCCGGAGCTCCAGAGCATAATATTGGACTATTGGAGGTTCGGAACACATACATATATTTATGTATATAAAAGTGTGTTCTTTCGTATTTTTTTACAACAGCCGATGATTGAAATGAACGAAAAAGCCAAAATTCAAAAGCCTTCTTTTTAAACATACGCTAATTATTTATTACACACGTTTTACGTAATAAATAACCTCTGGGGATTAAGAAAACAAAAGCTAAACTTTAGGCGAGTAAATCGATTTTTATTAATTATGCAAATATTTTGCACGAAAAGACTGCACGCAGGAAAATGATACAAGTTGATGAATGTATTTTCCGCCAAGACTAAAACGAAGCGGGACTCAAACGAAGCGGGACTAAAACGAAGCGGGACTAAAACGAAGCGGGACTAAAACGAAGCGGGACTGAAACGAAGCTCGCGGTGATTTTTTTCCGGGACTCAAACGAAGCGGGACTAAAAAGTAGCAGATTCGTAATTTATTACAGTGGGATAATATTATAAATTATTCCAAAAGGATAAAAATAAGAAAAAACTTATTAAAAAGTAGAAATTTATTAGCAAACAATAAGGGTTTATGAGGAGCATAGTAAGGTTATTTATTAAGTTGATTTGTTCGCCAAATATCTTTAACATTGCAGTATTTTACAATGTAAGATGTTTAATAAAACTTACTGTGCATAAAGATAAATTTTCTATTGCGTGTAGCTGAGTTGTTTAGCTGCTATCTTCCACGTTTTGATTTTACGTATTATAGGAATGTGTTAATAAAAACGAGATCTTATATAATTATTGTATCAGTAAGGAAGCCTTAATTTTTAATGATATTTTATTTAGTTTCAGAATATTATTGTTTTGTTTTACAAAATTTTGCTTTCTGGAAACTTTGTTTCGGATTTTTTTAATAAAGGTCCAAGTGCAGGGTGACGTGCAAAATCCCCATAAAAGTAGTGTAAAATCCCCATGGCCAAATTCCCCATAACGTAGTGCAAATTCCCCATAACAATTAGAAATGCGTTTGCAAACTAAAATGTGTTAAAAAAAACAAAGTTTTAATCATAAAAGCATTAAAACTGTTTTAATTTTTTCCTAAGCCTAAGCAAAGCCCTAAAATCAAGCTAAATTTTATCATGATAAAATTTTGTTATATTTTCCAAGTGTCAAAATTTAAAGGAAATATTGCAAACGCATTATATTTATGGGGAATTTACACCACCTTATGGGGATTTTGTAACGTTTATGGGGATTTTGGCCTATGGGGAATTTGTCCATGGGGTTTTTATACGGACCCAAGTGCAGGACAACGAGTTCATTAAAAATGTGAGGTGTGGACAAAGATTTTAACCCGCATATGGACTAGTAAATGTTCCCCGGAGCTCCGGTGCGGAGCTCCGCTGTTAGAAACTCCGTAGGTTGTGTAGTAACCTCTAGAATTTCGGAACTCCGCCCTATTTGTGCTAATTTTATAAAAAATTCAAGACTGATGCTATAGATTTTCGGTTTTGGGCCATTTCCGTGTTTTGTTAAATCTTTAAAACAACCGACAACCACCTTGTACTTACGTACAATAGGCAAATAAAACCTAGCTGACTTGATGATATGCAGTAATGAATCAACTGTATTTAACAATAGACTAGTTCGGAATAAGGGTCTTTTACTGTACGAGAGAGGGTACAAAAAGAAAAAAATAAAATTTGAAAAAATCTTAGCTTTCTTAGTTTCTTAAGTTTAAACCTATACTTCATAAAAATTGCTACATGATGATATGTTTCACTACGTTGAAGTGCTGTAATATATCAGTTTGTGCTAAATAAATTTTTGTTTTTTAATTAAACGTCACAATAGTTTAAAATCACCACTAAAATAGTATTATCCTGAACAGTGATTTTGAATTAGTAAAAATAAAGATGAAATTTGTGCTTTTAAACTAATTTTAAACCTACATAGTTTTTTTTAATGTTTTGCTTGTAAAACTTTTCTAAACTTAAAAATTAATTTTAAAAAGTCCATTCCAAACTTTTAAATTAAGCATTTTCTGTAATTGAAACATTAAAAAACTGGGTAACAAGCGCGCCGCAGTGCCGTACCTACGAAGCGGCAAAAAACTAAAAATTCCCAAAAACTACTTTTGCTTTTGCAATATTTAAAAAGTATTTAAGAAATTTTGAAAAGAAGGGGTCGAGATTTTAAACCAATAAATATTTGAAATATTTTAAACCGTAAAATGTACTATTCGCTCGCTGTTTCTCAATTTTCCCTCTACATATGATTGGCGCTAGTAGTTATGTACCCTCTTCCTAACACTAAAAAACCCTTATTCCGAACTAAAGCTAAAGTCTTCCAGGCTGAAATTAAGGGCGTAACCGCTCTCCGCCAGGAAGAAATAAACAATAAACCCGTGAGCGAGGAAATTAAAAAAAAAGTTTTTAGCGGTTATGTAACCAATTATTATTTAATTGCGTCATGTATTTTTCTGCACGTGATATTTTCTCAAACGAGTGGTTACTTTACCACTCATCTATTTTCACTCTGATAGAATTTATCTTTAGTCTATAAAACCATTTATAATTTTCAGCAAAAACGGTTTAAAATTAAAGATTTAATACCTTAGTTTAACAATTTATTTATTAAATTACTCAATGCTGGAACAAAAATGTAATATTTTTTATAAAAAGATAAAGATTAATTTTTGTGTATTTTGTAAAAAAATATGTGTTCTGATTCGTTTTAAAAAAAAGTCATAACCGCACAATTTTAATTGGTCCGCTCATGTCTCTCATACAAACTTACGAGGTCAGCCAGATATAATTTAACCATAATAAGCATAAACATAACAACTTACCGACCAAATAAATTGTTAAAAATTTAAATGAAAAAAACAAATCTTTTTTATGCTTTTTTGTAGTATTATTATACATGTTTTGTGAGTGCTTTGTTACCATGTATGCATTATTTGTGATTGCCACATCTTTTATGCTGGTAGAAAGAAAAGACAGAGCAGAGTAAACTGTGTCATGTACTGGGATCTTGTGTAGCGATCAGCCGCTAAAATCATTTTCATCTGAGTTTTATATAGCACAACGTGTTACAATTTTATTCTACAAATCTCAAGATAAAAGCTATGATAACGTTGCCCGCCAGCCACAACGGGGAGGAGCTCCACACCACCTGGCAATGCTCTAAATAATTTCATCAAATTTTTTTTACGTTAATTTTTTCAAAACTTATTTAAAACGATAAAAAATAATTTTAAAAATGCAAGTAGATTAAATTTATATGAATTTAAAGCTTAAATCGCTCATTTAAGTGGCGTAGGTCCAGAACTTCCTCTGCTTTAAATGGTAGACCTCCGGTGCATGATATTGGAGGGTATGTAGGAACATCATTAATATGAACATTAAAGCTGTTTAACACTATTTAATTTGAAAGCTTATGAAACAAAATTTCAGAATTATATTTTGTTTTTTTTTTACTAAGGTACCAAAACCTTGATAGAGCCATGGTTGACTTCTTAACATTAATTATGAGATGTGCGAGACCAAATAAAATTGTGCGGTTATGACGTGTTATTTTAAAGAAAGTAAACGCAGAAATTTTTTACAAAATATACAAAAACTTCATGAAGTTTTGTAGTTAAAAAATTTAATTTATGTTTTAAATTGATTAATTTAATAGAAAATAATTGAAATAATAAGTTGTTTTATTGTTAGATATTTGATTCAAAACGGCAAGTCATCGTGTCATAGTTTTAGAAGTTCAAACAAAATTAATTTTTCTGCAAGAATAAGTGATAATTCAGCAAACACCAATATAAAATTTTAAAGCTTTTAAATTACAATAGTTTAATACGAATCCGGCAATACGGGTTAAAAGCTTAATTTATACTTGGGTGAACTCCATGGTTCCACGCTCTGGGAAATTATTTATATCTTGAATAATTTCGTTTTAATTACGTTATAAGAAATACAAAATAAGTTTAAGGCTAGGGTTGTTTAGGGTGAATCTATTGTCTTTTTTATTTAAAAGTTTATACTGAATTTTATGTTTTATATTGTTAATTTGTCAGACATTGTTTCTCCAATTAGAGATTGTCAAATACGCTAAATGTTAATCAAAAAATTTTTTTGTTTAGATATGCCGTCGGGATTTAACTCTCAAAACGGATCAAGCTGACGGAGTTTAAGAAATATCGGAATTTTTTTCTCAGTGAGCATGGCTTCCAGGTCGGATCTGGAGGCTTTAACGGAGGAAAAGCCGGAGCCCCAGATACCCGGCTGCTGCTGCTCCGTGTTCACAGGGCCGAAAGTGGCCGCGCTAAGCGAAATGCTAATTACCACCGCTTTTGTTATTCTTGCCGTCATGTCGTTCGTCGGCGGGGATTATGTGGGTATGTTGCATTGTTAATTTTCTACAAATCCTACAGTGCGACAGAATTGAGATCCATCGCTTAAAAAAGCATTTTTACGAATCAAAATCTTATCAGAGCGCACCGCTTATTTAATACAAAAACATTATCTTTTCAAATCTTCGGCCTTTTTGGAATCAAAACCGTAACAGTTTAAAAGTTTCAATCCGATTGGCCAGGTATTACAACGTCTAGTTGGTTCTGTGCGATATAAGAATTTCATTTGTGAAAGTGATTTCTTAAAACTTGAATCGAAATTATAGTTTGTGTTTTTTTTTTCAAAATAAAGCTGGAGCATTAGCTGTTTTAACGCGCTAAAGTGGGATAGATCAATACTAACGAGCTGAGATATTCTAAAAGTGTTTTAAATCCAGATCGTAATGTTGGTGGGGGAGGTCCATGAAGTGGCAGACACAACGCAGCCGTGACACTTGGCGTATTTCGGCGTATTAATATTTGCTAAACAATAAAATAGAAACCTAACAGTAAAACAAATGAGTTAATTTTATGGATTCAACTTCCCAGGTTCTGATAAAACGGCAAATGACTCATAGTGGGCAATACAGACAACATTTTATAAACCCGCGGCCGAGTTCTATTTTAAATAAAGTTTCGTGTTGCTCTTACAAACTACAAATGCATCATTATATTTATATATTAATTTGTTAAAACTTTACAATACCTTTCATTGTGTAATTTTAATTTTAAAAAAACAGAAATGCAAAATCTTTTTTTCGAAATTTCAGATAGTGGTCTAGTGTTTCTATTTGCATTTATAACATATGTTTTCTGTATCCTTATGTTGCAACGAAGGATATGGACCAAACCAAATTTTGTTTTGCCGTTTGTTCTTTGGAGACCAACGCTACTTGTTTTACAGGTATTATTGTTATTTATTATTTTATTTCACAATTTTTAATGTTGGATTTACCAAGCCATTGCGGTGTTCAGGGGGCCATGTGAACCTAAACACATGGACGGTTAAAAAAATAAATAAATATAAAAAATTATAAACGGGAATTTAGAAAAAAAATTCTTTAAACAAATTTAAAAGAAATAGTGCAAAACAAGTTTGTAATTAGTGTTTTGCTTATAAAACCAGTCATTACTCACGAACCCATAAAGCAATTGTAAAAAGTAAACTATCATTGAACTCGACAAATACTGTAAAATTTAATGCTGTATTTAGTTTTAACTTTTCCGAAATTTTACAATTGCTTTATGGGTTCGTGAGTTATACTGTCTTATAGCAGAACCTTACTTACATATTTTTTTATTTATTTTTTTATTTAAAATTTTTTTTTAATTTTTTTTTTTTTTTTTTTTTAAATTCTTATTTTTTTATTTTTTTTAATTTATTTATTTTTGTAACCGTTCATGTGTTGAGTTTCACATAAAAAAAAAAAAAAAATAAAAAAAAACCCCAAACCCCCCCAACCCCCCACCCCCACAACCCCCACCCCCCCCCCCCTGGCCCCCTGAACAACGCAATGACTTTGTAAAATCGTGAATAGATCCCGTACTTTCACATATTAAGCTTCAAACGTCCGGTCGCTTAAAGCAAACGAATTAAATTCTTGAAATTCTTGAAAGCTCTTGAAATACATGAAAAAATTGTTTTTTAATTTTTTAAACGTTTTAACTTTTCTGATTGTTATCGCGTCATAAAGTTGGTTCATACTTATGACAAAACGCTTAGAAAAGCCAAAACGTTTTTTGGACAAGCTAAAACGTCCTATAATCTTTTTCCTTTGGACGAAGTATGAACGCTGCTTAAAATCTTTCCTTTGGGCAAAGTTCAAAAGACTTTATCTTTTGGACTTCGTGCAAAGGACGTTTTGTCATAACTATGAACCAGCCTATAGACGCAGTTTGTAAATAATGTCCGCGCATAGTGAAAAGCCTAATACAACAACAGTAGCCATTCCAAATAATTAAAATGGAATACTTAGCGGTTTTTGTAATTTTGAAATTGTTTATGTACCCAAAATAAAGCTAAAGTCTCCCAGACTAAAATTAAGGAAGAAATAAACATCTCCCGTTACCGCTATCCGTCAGGAAGAAATAAACAATAAACACGCGAGCGGAAAAAAATTAAAAAATATTTCAGCGGTTATGTAACCAATTATTAAAAGTTGGGTCAGGTGTTTCTCTGCACGTGATATTTTCTCAAACAACGAGTGGTTACTTTACCCTGATAGAAGTTCTCTTTAATTATAATTTACAGTTTTAAAGTTTTTAAAAACTTAGCGCCGTTTGAAACATGATAGGTTATTTCAAAATTAAAATTTAAAATTGGAAAATTGTTTTTTTGATTTAATGCTGCCTGATGGCATTTGGTTTCATTAAATTGGATTTTTTATATTGTTATCATTGATTACTTTTAGTTAGATTATCCACCTTTTTGTAATATTTTTATGTACACATTTTGTTGAAACAAACAAAACACTAAACACTTTTTTAGCTAGTAAAGCTAACTATGGACTGTTTCGCATTAGCCCACGGTGTTCCTTTTGATGCGTTTACTTTAACATGGGTTGGAAATATCAGACTCACTTATGTTGGTTTTTCACTTATGATACTGTACTCGATTGTCGGATTTTGCACATCTTACGTGGCATTCAAAAGTTATCGCTACTTTATGTCCGTTCAAATAAGGGTAAATATGTTTCTTTTGGTAATTAAGTGTTTTACCTTTTATGAAGTTTTTTCAATTTTCTGTATTTAAAAATATATTTAGCCCGTTCCCGTGATTGCCGGTACTTCCGTTATATACAATTTTTTTGCGCGAGTAGTGCCCT
This sequence comes from Microlaimidae sp. YZB2_3, assembly GCA_030248175.1. Lineage (NCBI taxonomy): Eukaryota > Metazoa > Nematoda > Chromadorea > Desmodorida > Microlaimidae > Microlaimidae sp. YZB2_3. The sequence goes on from JASAMX010008616.1 coordinate 7,553, forward strand.
GCGAGCAAGCAAATTGAAATGGTTAAAACTGTACGGTAGCAATATGCAGATTTTTATTACGAATACAGTGTATTACGTAGGATATTTCATGTTGCAAAAATTTGCATATTGCTACCATACAGCTTTAACCATTTCAATTTGCTCGCTCACTGGGCACTATTCGCGCAAAGAAATTTAAATTATGACGAAAGTACGACTTAGGTCATGCTAAGATTTTACCGCGGTAAGGTTTACGTACGACATTTGTCATTCGAAAATACCACCACCGTGAGACGAAGGTTTAACCTTTGTCGTACGAAGGTTTCACAGTTGTAACGGGGGAAAAGGCCATCACGGGAACGGGTTAAAAAATAAAATTAAAGCTAAAGTCTTCAAGATTGAAATTAACGGCCGAACCGCTCTCCGTCAGAATGAAAAAGAATAATATATTTATAATTGAATGATACACCAGTTTAAAAATTTTAGTCTCAAAATCTTATCATAGGCTTATAGTTCATGGGAACGTGACAGTTTATTTCAATATATTATACTACATTGAACCTTGTGTGTTTGAATATTACATTGAACTACATTTGTAAAAAACTTCGTGTTTTGAATTGGCGCTATACCCAAAGGAATCTGGGCTTAGACTATGTGATTTTTGCCCTTTGGAATTGAAATTTGAAACATACATGTACATAGAGTTCTTGGACAAATCCATAATCGTTATTTTTTACCTTGTTAGTTAAATAAAGTTTTTTATAAATTTTTACGAAGTTATAAAAACAAAAAAGTAAGCAGATAACAATTTTTACTTGTACTTTTTTATCATTTTTAGGAAGGAGTTGATTTTGTAAATGCTCTAGGAAGATCCGATTCAGACCCTTTGCAAATAATTTATGGCCAAGAAACTGAAAGAAATATAGATCGAAATACGCAAAGAAGGACTGGATCAGATGATTTTGAATAAATTTTATAATTAAAAGCAGCTATTTTAAAGAATATAGATGTTTTATCTAAATGCTAAGTATATAGACCTTTTTGCGAAAACAAAATGCATTGTGATAAATTCAAAGTCAGCCGGACAAACTTACTCATATTTTCGGTCGTTTAGTGTCCACCAGCATTATTCTCTGTACTTCGTCATTATTATCTAACGGCTTGTTAAAATTTTGTTTGACGAATTTAAATTTTGTCTTAAATTAAATGTTATGTTAAATTTTGATCCTAACTCATACGTGTTGTAAAAAGTTACTTTTACTTAGCCTAATAAAAGTAACAGATTTTGGGCTACTGTTAGGTACTTTTACTTTTACTCGACTTTTAATTTTCACTCACTTTACTTGACTTTTGAAATTTTAATTACTTTTACTTTTACTCTTACTCAAATTTTTTTCTGTAAATTTTACTTAAATTAATTTAAGTAAAATTTAAGTAATTTCAACGAGTAGATTCCCTATGGGTTTTTTTGTAAAATGAGTGGTAGAAAAAAGTTTTTTTAAGTCGTTAACACGCTGAACACCATTTATTTAGACCAAAAAACTTTTTTAAAATGAAAATGTGTTGATTAAAATGGCAAAACACTTCGCGTTAGAATTTTAAGGGCCCTTAAAATGTCTTATAGTATTTCTCACGTCTCGTCATAAATGTTTTGCTCCGTGAGAATGGTTGTGGGAGGAGGAGCGGCAAAACAGGGCTTCAAAATGTGGGCAAAAAATGGCTAAGAGAATGCCGGCGCGGACAGGTTGGTGCTTCAAAAAAACAATAAATAAGGTGCTTCGACAGTTGCCAAAACGTATGCAAATCATTTCCTACGTGACTTTGGTCGATGGGCAGGAGTGAAGTGATGGGAGGACTCTGCTTCTATTTTTTTGCATTATTCCGAATTTACTTAAACAAGTGTAAAAAATAGTGTGTAAAATGGATTGAACAAAAAAATTTCAACAATTAAATCGAATAAAATCTTTATAAGACATTTTAATTTATACAGAAAAACAAATTTAGTTAAAATATTCCACGCATCATGCGGGAAAAATTCGAAAGAATATACAATTCAAGATCAAAAATGGCTAAATTTACATCACTTGTTTTCGTTACCGTTTAAATGTAGCTGTATAAATATGTATATTTGTATAATAAATTTCTACCTATGTACTAAAAAAATATCCAATTTAGATTTAAATTGTTTGATGCCTGAAAAAAAATAGAAGATATATAAAAGTAAAAAAATGTGTTCAAATATCATTTTCATAAAAATAAAAAACAAATATAATATTGCGTACATGTTTTACAATCAAAAACTGTTTCTTCCGTGTGAAGCGAAGGATAACTTACAAAACTGACAAGTAAGTGCGGCAATCACCCACCCGGTAAGGATAGGACGGCTTCCGAAGCTGCGTTCGAGACGTTGGTGACAGGTAGGAGACAACGAAAATGTGTTGGATATAAATAGAAGGCAGGGCAGAGGAAGCCAAACCTGCCTCGAAGGCAGAGAGGCAGGTGGCACTGCCCCTTATTTCAAAAACAGGTAGATTTATAATGGAAACAAGTAGGAGGCATAGCAAAATTTGTGATGGACAGAAGTAAGAGGAAGGTTGGTAGCATCGTATTGCCAAAATAAGGCACCCCATCCTTACTTGGATATGCCTAGGAAGTTCGTATATTTTATCATTGTTTTCAATTTTGTTATTGGCATTCTTTGAGATCTCTGAAATTTTCTAAATGTAATCTTGATATGAATTCAAAATTTTGATATATATCCGGAGCATATCTGCACCAGTGTCGTTCTATTGGCAAATCTGTTTTTCAGATGTTAATTTCTATTGTTGACGACAAACCACTTAAACCGAGCCTTCTTTAGTAAGCATTGAGGACTTTGTTTTTTTTTATAAACAGTACTTTTTGTTTTTTTTGAAGTTTTCTGGCTTAAACGCTTTACTATGAAGTTGTCAATTAAAGATTCAAAGGTTTATAACCCCACCCGATTTGATTTTTCTCCGACTGCTGCTTCTGATTGCAAGTATTTATGATTCATGTGGCATGGATCAAAACTATTAGTAAATAAGATTTTTAAATCATCATCGCATGATCTAAATGGTTTAATTGGTTGTTAGTTGCATACATTCTGTCACGAATGACACCTATAGTACATGCTTTTGGTCTTTTGAAAAAAAAGAGAAATTGCGCGGATGATATTTGGAATAAGTGGTGGTGTAAAAAGATTGATTGTTGATTTTACTGTTAGATGTCGATCGTAACAAAACTGCATAAGTTTTGGGAGGTAGCTTTTTAAATCGTTTCACAGAGGTTCTCTAGTTAGTTACAAACTTAAACAATACTAGAAATTGTGAAATGACTGAGTAGTATTAAAGATATATTCAGTTTTGCTTATTGGGTCATACACTACAGTGCGGTGTAAACTTGCTTCAGTATGTTCCTGTCTTATGACGAAATAAATAAATAATAATAATAATAATAATAATAATAAATAAATATAAAAAGTCGGACAAAAATAATAATTATTATTATAGTTATAAAAATAAACATAAGTACATCCGTATATAATATAATAATATTAAGATAATAACTTCAAAAGTCATCTTAAAGTGTATTTTTTACTGATTGTGACTAATTTTGCAATAGGAACCACAATATACGGTTTTTAAAATGATCTTTTGGACCCTTTCCTTTACGGTGATAACCTTCGAGAACTGTATCTCGGTAAAGGCGGGGTGCCTCAATTGGGAAAACAGGTTTTTATCTGCCTCGGACTTGCCTCTATTCTAAATTTACCTGCTTTCTACCTGCCTCTTAACGTGTATATACTTCACATAGGAGGTAGGACCTCCTGCCTGCTTCCGAGGCAGTGTTTACTTACATACCCTCACCCTGCCTCCTACCTGTTTTCGAGGAAGTTTTACCTCTCTACCTGCCTCCACTCTGCCTCCTACCTGCCTCTGAGGTACTTTTAACTGCCTCCTACCTACTTCCAGTCTTTAGGAAGCAGGTTCAAGAGCCGTTCTTACCGGGATATGGTGATTTTGTTTCACAGTATTTTTTTAAAAGACTGGGTTAATTATATAGTCACAATGGTTTCGGCCTACGAACGGTAACGTGCAGTTTGTTATTCTCCAAACGGAAGTTAAAATGTTTTTTTAGAAAGTTCTAATTCGGCAAATAAAAAAAACTTACGTGACGAAAACAACGTGAAAAATTTTTAGACTGCGTAATTCAATAGAAACAACAATAATAGATGTTTGCAAAGCGGAAATGCCAAGCATATAGCTTGTAAACTAAGTAAATTAAATTTTTGCGGAGGTGGGTCATAACGGCTAAAATTTAGTGAATAGTATAGTGTAACACCCAATCTCTTGTTTTACGGAAAATCATGACAAAAAATTGTTTTTATATATTTATGATTTATTTTTTGTGTAAATTCATTAATTCTTTCGTCTATGCCAATGATTTTACATTGGAAAAAACTGCTGTTGTTAATCCTCTATCTCAAGTATATTTCAATTATCTTATTAATTTTTATGAAGAATTACGACAAAATCCAAATGTACAGAAAGGTCTCGAAGAGGATTTCGCAAAATGATATTAGTAAAAATGAGGCGAATAAAAACCGCAAATTAAAAAATACCCAAAAAATCCTTACGAAAAACAATTTTTGTTTAAAAAAATTAAAATGGTAATTATAATACAAAAATTAAATGCAACATAAAGTAAATCGAATAATAATTCATAAATTCATTAATAACACGTTTTCTCCCGATTTAATTCCAACATTTTATTGTTAAAAACTAAAAAAGCGCGTTTAATTTTAAATTTAAAAAAACTTTTTTTGAGCGGTACAATGAAGGAGTAAACTTAGAAGGACGTGTACGTTTTATTAATATATTTTTTTAATTATTATTCAGTTTATTATTTGTGGCATTATTCTATGGTGTATTATAATTACCGTTTTATGTTTTTTGTTTAAAATTTTTATTTCGTAAAAAATTTTTAAGCATTTTTTGGCATCCGTTTTTCTCCCGCTTCTTTTTACATGAAAAATCCTCTTCGAGACCTTTCTGTACATTTGAATTTTTGTTGTTATTCTTCATATTTTTTTAAATTAAACTTAAATAATTTTTAAGCGTTTTTTAATTAATGTTAATGTTAACGTGAGTTCAGAATTTGGACTTAGATCTAAACCTAAGTGGTTTGTGTCTGCAATATTTGAAATTCGGTTATATAGTTAGCCTTCATCTTAGATGTATATATTTTTAACTGTTTGTCTGTCTGCTTGTTTAATATACAGAGTTTATCAAATAGTGTGTTAGTTATTTGAAGTTTACGTAATAAATGTGAAAATAATAACCAAAAATTTACCTCACATCAGTGTGTTATCAAAAAATGTAAATTTGAAACTTTAAGCTTTCGTTAAAATGGCTGAATAGCACAGTTCCAAAAAGTAACTAAATAGCTAGTATTACACTTGTGACGTGAGTATATAATATGAAATTAAGTTATGCCCTTATAATGACTTATTCTCCATTTTAATTTGGCGATTATTCTCCATTAATTTTTGTTAAAATGGCGAATATGCCTTTATAAAAGGGTGCCATTTAAATGGACTATTTTGAATATATGCCATTATAATCGCTGACGCATACGCTGACTTAACATTTTTTATATAGAAGTTGCACATTTTTTGTTTTATTAAATAATTTTGCTGGGATACTTTGACCTTATAATTTAAAAAAGCTTATTTTTGTCAAAATAAAATTTATTTATTATCAAATGTAGCAAATAAATGTAGATTATAAATGCGAATTATCGAATGTAGCAAATAAAAAGACAAAAGAAATAATATATAAATTATTATACTTTCCCGTTTTATTGTTAATTAATTTTTTAGCTATTAAACTTAATGGATAAATCAAGCAAGATTAAGAAGCAGAAATCGCCGTTTAAAGTTTCGGACATTTTGAATGAAGTTTTTGACAATCATCAGTCGCTGAAACGCAAAAAACCAGTTTCAAGACGCCCGAAACCACGTATGCGGCTCTTCCCAGTTGGATATTTATTATGGCGTTTCTAAATAAAATAATTATTTTGTAAATCTATAAACCTAAATAACAAAATATGCGTATTTTAAATGACATGTAATATTTGTATTTGACAATATAATATATTGTTTGTTTGTTTTTTTTTAATTTAGCACTAAATTTTTGCTGATTCGATTTTTTAAAAAATATTTTGAAAAGTTGACTCCGAAAACTGTATAAGTTTACAAAATTTAGGGCCGAGAGAATTTTAGAACCATTTTAGATACATCAATTAAATGTAAAACCTTGATCATAAACTAAGTAGTAAAAGCTTAATTTTCACTTAAAATGTGATTGAATCATAAACTCCAGGCTTTAGATTGTTTAAAATAGTTCAGCTACAAGTTGTGTCGTTTTAATTTGCAGTACCTAGAAATGTCTCGATAAAGTATCAAATCAACAAATCGTAATTTTTATTTAAACTTTAATTAAAACTATCTTAGCAGCAACTATTTTTGATTGATATTTTCAATATGTGAAAATGCTCGGCATTGCAAACCGTAGGAGTGGTTTATTTTTTTATAAGCTTTAATAACTGTTACCGCATATTTGTACGCGCGCAAGTTTTAAAGATGTAAGTAGCCATTTAAATCTGGGGTCGCATTCTGAAAAAAACTTATATTTACCCCGATAAATCCATTCCAATAAAATAAAAAAATAAATATGTATTGTAAATAAATAAAACTGCAGCATATGAGAGGGAAAATGATTGCAATGAATTTTTCTAAAAATTTTTTCCGCGCCGCAAAACCACCTCGCGCAAAATAAAAAATTTAATCCATGCGCGTATTTTATTTTTTATTAAATTAATCCTACGGGAGAAAATATTTATCCTCTTGAGTAAGATAAATTCTTATTCTTAAAACAATAAAGCATCCTTAAACACGTAAAAGTTATCCCGGGATAACTTTTAACCGCGCGTCAGAATGCGACCCCTGTTCGCTCTCTCAACCGTGACTCCGCTTTCAGAAGAAAACCTGCACTTGATTTCTACTGGAAGTGTGCATGTGCGGCATGTGCCTTCCAATTATAAGTTAAATTTGTGATTTTCAAATGCCTGAATTCATTATTCCCACAAAGTACAATGGTTTACATATTGTACAGTTATTTTGCAAAAAGTAAAAATTGATCCATATTCCTTTTTCAAAAACCTTGTATTATACAAATTTTTGCACTTGGTAAGAATGTTGAATATTTTGAATTGAATAAAATTGTTCAGTTGCTACAACAAACATACAAAAATAATTTTCAAAGGAATTTTTTATTCAAAATATCACATTGTAAAGGAATCAAATCGTAAACAAATAAATAATACAAATAAAAATACATAAACACAACTGTTTTTTGTATTTTAAAAAAATTGAATTGACATAAATTAACGAATTTGATTATTTTATAATATCATACTAAGGATTTATATATTTACCATTATTATGTTAGTATTTGTGATTTTTAAAATTGCGATTAAGAAGCCTGAAGCCGTCGCAAAATTATAGTAAACTTAGAACGCTAAAATAAAATTAAAAAATGCTTGGTCTAAGGCATCGGTTAGAATTAAGTGTTAGACTATCAGAATTAAAAGATTTCCGAAAAAATGGAGTTGTCTTCTCTATTTACGGTGCCGAGCATTCATTTTCCTTCCCAAATTTCTACTCTACATGTAATTTCTCCAAAACACAGTGTTGTTGCGTTTGGTTTTTCACTAATTTTTATGCAGTTTTGTTTTTATATAAAATCAAGTTAAATAGATGGAATAAAATCCCGTAGTATGTTATATATTTTTGTATATTGACAAATACCAGAGGAACAACTAAAACTTTTAACGATGAGAAATAGAAATTTGAGTAAAAGTTATAGACAAAAGCTAAAACCTTCAGAGTGTACTTTTTTGTGGTGCACCGTTTTGATTGAAAACACATAGTTTGTACACAATTGATGAACAAAAACTTTGTGTATAATTGTATTTTTTAAATAAAACTACACAATTATACATTTGTTAGATTTTTAATCCTTGGTCGGTGTCATTATACCACCTTATTAAAAGGAGGGTTACTTTATACCAAAGCTATATCAGTGTGTAGCTATAGGTTATAAAGTATACAATGATAAAATCACTTTTTCAACGATAAAATAGACAAAATAGTTCGTTGCCGATTTACAACACTCGGACTTTTTTCAATGCACATCTTTTTTGTACAAATATGGTTATGTATGAACAACCTGTTATAAGCAAAAAAAGAAGTATAAAAAATTCAAAACATTATATATAACAATATTTCTCATCAATTATTTACATAAACCATGCCGGAAATTAACCTGATGAATTCATCTTTGGGTGTCATTTTAATAAAATATCAAGTTTTAAATCTACCATTACAACAAAGTGTCTTATTTACTATAAATTAAAAAAATAATGAATTCTATAATTAATTCCACGCGAAATTTTTCATTAACCCTTGTGTTTGCTAAGTAGCAAAAAAAGCGTTAAGTAACGTCGTATATATTTGCGACAATGAAATTTCTCAAGAAAAAAAAAATAGTTAATAGTTTTTAAACAATATACTTCATTAAAATTAAGGTTACTATTTCTAACTTCTGGAAGGCGCCTTTTGGCGCATTACGGGTTAATCGATGCGAGTGTACGCACATAAAATATACTAAATGCATATTAACCAAAGAAATAGGAATAACACAATATTAAAATTTTGGTTTCACTAATAACAAATAATGACACAAAATTACAACAGTAATTAAATTTACTTTATTTGCCGTTGGTAGGGTACCTTATTTGGGAAGGTTTTTTACTTGCCTTCTATCTTCCTTCAAACAAATATTTGCTGCCTCCTTCGTTCGTACTTTCCACCTACCTACATGCCTCTATTCTAAATTCACCTGCCTATGAAACAGATTTATCTAGCTCCTAACTTCCATATTTATAACTTATAATTCGATGCTGAAAAGTTTAAACATTTAATAGGAGACAAGAGTGCCTGCTTTTTATTTGCCTCTGAGCCAGTTTTTTCTCCCTTCTTCTCTTAACGTACCGAAGGAAAGATCAAGAATCCTCCTTACCCAATTATAGCAAAATTTCTATACTATTATTAAATAATTTTAAAACACAGAATCATAAGTTCACAATTGCAAAGCGTGTTGTGTCAAATAACAATTTTCAAGTAGACAAATTATAATATTTATAAAAAAATTTTTAATTTCTTTTACTAAAATAAAAAAAAAAAATTTATATGTAATTATTTTACGGGTGTCCTTTAAATTATTGCGCAGTAAAGTTTGCATCATACCGAGAATAATAATTTGTGCAAAACATGTAATTTTTTACATTAAAATTGCATTAAATATTTTAAAATGCTATATTAAATATATTATTGTACCTGTTACAAAAATCTTAATCATTTTAAATAACACAAAAATTGACACGCTGTAGTTAAACCGATCATCGTGAAAGTATATTTGGCATCCAGCACGATATTTGGAATAATTATACGATAGTATGGCTGGATACTGGACATTACTTACACTTTAAATTAAAAAAATTAGCGGTTTAAGCACAATGTGTCGAATAAAAAATACTTCTTAGTAGAATAATAATAATAATACAAATTCTTAATACCAATTTTAATAAAAAAAAACCAATGGATAAACAGAAAATAGTGGGCATTTACAAACATCTTATTCATTTATATAAAAATAATTGAATAAGCTGAACATTTAAGAAAATTCGACGAACATGGAGCTAAAATAACTCTATGGAACCGACTTGTTTCGTACATCTCCGATAAAGATTAATCCCTTGCGATTGTTTAATGCCGAAAATCCCGTCCGAAACGTGAAAAAGAAATGCGCCAGTGCTGCTCAATGTTGAGAAATATCCAAAGTGTCCCAGAATTAAAACAAGTCTTGATATCTTTTGAAATTAAAGTATAAGTTTCACAACTACATAACAACAACAACAATACAAATAATTGGTTCCCCCACATTATGACCAAAAACAACAAAGGTGCGTATTTATATGGCGTCACCCGCTTTTTTACTAATAAACAGACAGTCGGTCAGCTTTTAGGGATTTTAAATATAAGTTTATTCAGACGACGGACATCATTTTGACAAATTCTTCATAGTCGATAGTTCCGTCCCCATCAACGTCCACCTCTTTGATCATCTCGTCCACTTCCTCTTCATTAAATTGCATACCCATATTGCACATGAAATATCGGAATTCCTAAAATCACCTTAGCGTATAAGTACGGTCTTAATGAATGCAATCCCCTGGATCATTGCCTTTATAAGAACTAACATGAAGTTCATCTAAAGTCCAGGCAACACCAAATACCTAACTAACTTGGGCCCCAAACATAACTCCCCCGCAGTTTTCTTCTTCTTGTCTCCAAATTTAAGACATCATAATATTGACGGCGGTGTGCAGTCCATAATTCGTTTTATCAAATTTTTTTAACTTGTTAAAAAAGATAAAAAAAAGTCCTAGAAATGCAAATAGAGTAAAACCAAACATAATATCTAGATTGTATACGTTTAAAATCGCACAATTAAAAGGCGAACAGTAGGAACATCACTAATATCCACTAAGGTGGATTGCAATATTTAAATCCTAATATTCACACACGTTTCAGCTTTTGTATATTTTTGCATCCGTGGGCGAAAGTAGCCAATGAATGACATTATATTAGTTCTCTACTGAATTAATAGAACCAAATGAGCTTCGAGCCGATCAAATTTTACACACTACAAACGTTTAAATTATTATTTAGCTTAATTTCTCTGTATAGGCTTAGACTTGCTTATAGGATACAAGCTTCAGCTTCAATTTTTGAAATTCGTAATAAAATTCTAAAAGCTCCCTCGACCCAAATAGCTCTAAATCCAACATACCAGGGCAGTAATTACGCCATTGCCATCTTTGTCGAAAACCCGAAAAGCTTCTCTGATCATTTCAGAGTCGGAATCCTTCATCATTCGTTTCATCATAACACAAAATTCAGCAAACTCTATTTGACCATTACCGTCAATATCAACTTCGTTTATCATTTCTAGAAGTTCCTACAATATTAAAAAATTGAGTTTGTTTACAGTTTGGATTAGTGCCTAATTTTATTGATTTAAAGATTTTGTATTTTACAATTTTTCTTTTTTTTTAAATGTATATGATATTGAAACTATTATTTTATTTAGAAAAAATAGTGCAGAGTGACAATTTTGAGGCACAACCAGCGGAGGCTCGTTGGCTCAAAAGTACATATAAACGCTGGTTCATACTTATGTAAAAACGTCATTTGGACAAAGTCCAAAGGACGTTTTTACATACGTTTTTACGCTGTGTTTGTTCTTTGGACTTTGTCCAAAGGACGTTTTTACATAAGTATGAACCAGACTTAATATACTTTATATGACTTCTTAAGGTTTCTCCGCACAGTTTTCAATTCACACCGTTTAACAAAAAACCAGTAGAAATACAGAACAAAAATTATTTTTTTGCTTACATAAAATGTATTTTATTATTTATTGTAATTATAGAGAATTATAATATTTTAAAATATACCAACGACGAAAATTCGAATAAGCGGCAAAAAGTAGGAAACAAATGCGGTTTAAATATTTAGAAATATTTTTTTTGTTTTGATTTCATGAAAAATTATAGTAAATCTAAAATAAATATTAATATTAAATAAAAAATGTGGCAATGAAAATTTGTTTACAGTGGGAATCGATTCCTCGATTCAAAAATTTGAGCCTTAGGCGTTATATACTGCGCCACATGTCCATCTGCTCAGCGATTCTAAAGCCCGGTTCACACTGCTGCGATAGGCGACAGGCGATAGGCGACAGGCGATAGGCGACAGGCGATAGGCGATAGGCTCCTGTCAGTTCACACTGCTGCGATAGGCGATAGTAACTTGCGATAGGCGACTGGCGACAGGCGATAGTGGTTGGATCAAAGTTCTAATCTTATCGCAATTTCGCGATAGGCGACAGCCAAAACACAAGCAGTTTCAGCATATTACATGCGAAATTCGTAAATTAACAAATTTATGTAATGAAATAACGCTTCCTTGAATTGAACTTAAATACACACAACATTTTTGTTTTTTGATGGGTTGGTTGGTTTTTTTAAATATGGATAAATTTGCGTGAAAATATTAATTTCGATGGATATTTGCTAATTTTGGTTCAAAAGCGACCCGCAATTTATGATAAAACTAAAAAAAGAACATTTGAATAAATTTTTTATAAACATTGATGAGATCTAAATAGCCTATGGTTGAATTATATCTGGCTGACGCTGAAAATTAGAATGCAGACATGAGGGGACCAATTAAATTATGGTTGAATTATATCTGGCTGACGCTGAAAATTAGAATGCAAACATGAGGGGACCAATTAAAATTGTGCGGTAATGACGTTTTTTTTAAAACAAATAAGAACGCAGAATTTTCTTTTATTCCACCTTTTTACGAAATATACTAGAAATAACCATCTTTAGCCCTTTAAAAATTTGCATTTGGGTGTAAAAATTAAGTAAATTGATAAATAATTATTAAAATACGGGTTTTGATCTTTATTATTAAACCAAATTTCGTTAAAAATTTCGAATGGCTTTGTTGTTAAATAGTCGATTCAATACTGCAATTTTCGCGGTCAGCTAGATTAACTGTGCGGTAACCCCCCCCCCCCCCCCCCTGACGTTTTTTACTCCAAAAAACCCACCCCCCCCCCCCCCCCCCCCCCCCCCCCCCCTTTTTCTTTAAAAACAAATAAGAACGCTGAATTTTTTTAATTCCACTTTTTCACAAAATATACAAAAATTAACCAAGTTTAGCTCTAAAAAAATTTGCATTTAGATTCCAAATTAAGTAATTTGATAAATAATTATTAAAATACAGTTTTTAATCTTAGTTAAAAACTATGTCTTCAAAATTAATTTTAACTTTCTTAACCGGCAGTTTTTTTTAATGAGGTTTATATAAATTTTTATAAAAATGGTACACTAGGCACTGTTTTATAAAAGTTTTACAAACATATGATTTATTTGTAAAAATACGGTCAGTTTTTTTTTTATTCAGCCCAATGTGTGTATAACACTAGGATTTTCAAAGTTACAAAGAAAAAATTGACATTTACAAACAAAGATGGACATTTACAAAAAAAATCGAATGCTTATAATGTTTATAAAAAAAACAGTGCCCTGGGGCCTATTTCATAAAGGTTTTTGTAATTGTAAATTAATAAACGCATTTAATTTCTTCTCATTCTATTAATTAAAAAATACGGACGTAACTTTCAAATTCATAAATTTGTAATTTCTTAGATTCTGAATGCAATTTTATTAATATACTTTTTTATTAAAAATACAAAAGAAAAATATGCGTTTATTAATTTACAGATGTAAATTAATTACAGGCAATTTTTATGAAATAGGCCCCTGGCCTTGAAAAATATACCGTAATTTGAAACATAAACAAAAACTTCATATGCTTAGATTACAGTAGCGATGTTTCTACCCTCCAATGTCATCCTCCGGAACTCCAGTCATTTAAAGCGGAGGAAGCTCCGGAATTCCGAAGCTTTCTCTGCTCTAAATGGCTGCCGAAGTTTCGTTCTTTAAACAAGCGATATCATTTTGGAAGCTTGAAATCTGTTTAAAATACTTGATAAAAAATAATATTTCCCTTTTTGAACTCTGTTTGGTTGATAAGACAACCCACTATGGCCGATTTTCATTTTTTTTTGTCGTCGTCTTAAAATAACTAAATTTTATGCTGTAATATCATCCAAAATTGCGGCTGAATGTGAGATTTTTTTAAAATCAAAAGCTAGCACAATTTTTAAACACTGTTTAAAATTAAAACAATACACTATCGCCTATCGCAATTTTCTTTCAGTGTGAACTGAACGACACTATCGCCTATCGCCTGTCGCCTGTCACCTATCGCCCTTCTCCTATCGCCTGTCGCCCATCGCAGCAGTGTGAACCGGGCTTAAAAAAGGTTTATAAACCCACGGCCATTATTTAATCTATGCACAAACAACAGATTACCAGCACGACAGCTATTACAGCAGTTTAAAAATCATATATTTCAACAAAAACATACTATTTGGAGTTATAAATTTCACCAAATTAAATTAAATCCACGTGTTTTTTTTTTTTAAATCGTCGCAATTTAGAAGAAATTAACCCCCATTTTTAACGGCAAATCGTATATTAAACCATAAATACCAAATATTTCCATTGTTTTTTACGTACGTGAAAAAGAGTAACAGTTCCTCTTTATTGAAAGTAATTTTTCAGTAAATACTGAGTAGTGAATATTTTTAAGGGTTTAAAAAAATTTCGTTGCAATTTGATTTTTAATATCAATTATTTCAACTACTACCAATAATATAATGAATGTGCATTTTATAATCGTGGTATTTCTGCCTTTTAAACACCCATGTTAATTTTTTATGAAAACATTTCTGTATTTCGCGAAATCTAATATGCCAAAATTCGCGATTTTCCATACTTAAGAAAACTGTCCGGAGAGACCTTAAGAGTATTATATTACTTTTATTCTCAATAAAAATCAGGTTATTGATAGTTATTTACCGATTCAGTAGGGTTTTGTCCGAGAGATCTCATGGCTATTCCCAGTTCCCCGGTGGACATAGTGCCGGATCCATCTTTGTCGAAGAGAACGAAACACTCCCGGTATTCGTCGATTTCTTCCGCCGTAAGTTGCTTAATAATGGCTTCGGGGTCGTTGCTGGCTTTCGGATCCAGATCGCTCATAATCTTTGGTGTGTAATCTACAGATAAAGGTTTTCGTGGCATCAAAGCTACTGGCGAACACGTTTCAAAAGTGAACTTATAGTGTCTTGATTTACAATACCTATCCAGTGAGTCAATGGCGTTAAATTGGCGTGTTCAAATTTGGCATGTAAAAATTATTTATTTTGTTTAAGCCACAATACGTAGTGTGGGGATAATTAAAAAAAGACCAACTCGGAAAGGCAATGTCATAAAAAAACTGAGCGAAGCGCCGCATTCGGTGCTACGAAGCGGCGTCATGCGGACGCATGGCGTCCTTCGAGTTTCAAAAAAAATCACGCAATTTTACGGTTAAACCTGAAGTATGACAACTTATGCAACCCGGTCATAAAATTTATATCTAAAAATACGCCGAAAATCTATTTTGAAAAATGAAAATCCATAAACGTAAAAAATTTTCACCAATCTATTTCGATTTTATATGCCCAATTTTTGAATACGCCAAATTTTGCTCATAAAGCTAATGTTTTGAGGATTTTTCTATTAAAAATAAAAAAAAAATTTAAATTAAGTAATAAAAAAAGTTTGAAGTAATAAGATACGTCTAAGGAAGTGTGTAATCAGATGAATGGAAAAATAAATGCTCAACAAATAGGTTTGTGTAGACTCAGTGTTTTTTGTAGAAACCCGAGTAGGATTTCTTTCAAAAACCATCAGAACCAATAACACTTGAATTATCACGTGTCATTCAAATCCAAGTTATATAGATTGCAGGAGTGTATTACAAGGTTTTCTATAGCATAGAATTGACGTTAGATCTTAAAAAAACAAAAAACTTTAAAATATTATTTTGATTTTACTTTTAAAATTGTGGACGTATTTTAAAATAAAACACTAATTTTTAATTTTTTATTTTAATAGTGGAACGTTCTTGCTAAATTTTAAAGCATTAAAAGTATTAAAAATAACATTCGATTACTAATAGCTTTTTACATTATTTTAACTTTATTTAAGGCAATACATTGTTTAGAAGGTTAAAAGACAACCAATAAACAAACATCAAAAACAGGTTTACATAGAAATTTTAAATGTAATTGTAACAGATAACTGAAATTAGATAGGTATAAAGATTTTTTTGTTTTTATTTGTTTTGCTGTTTATAATCATTCTAACCGTAAAGATTTATAAAAACAAAAAATATGACTATTAATTAGAAAAGAGATTACACGTAAAGCAATCTTGATTTTTAACTTAGTACTTCATAATACAAACTAACAAAGTAAATGAAAATCTTTGGTTTTATACTAGCTAAAACGTTGAAAAAAACTGAATTATTATTCCAAAACATATGAAGACCAGATGAAAGAAAAATGGCGATTTGTAGCTTTTAAACCTCTGTTCTTTGTTTATCCACACGCAATTTGCGGGGTGTTAAAATGAAGACTGTGATGATTTTGAAGTAAAACACATTAAAATGTGTTTTTTTCTTATTTTTTTTTCTAAAATTTTCTACAAAACTTCTTTTATAAATAGCTTTTTTTTTTTCAAACACACGCATTCCATAAATTAACTACAATAAAAGTTGAGTTGCTAACGTCATAGAGTGAATGAAGAAAACGTAAGAAAATTAGAACGGGCATTTGAGCTCTGCGTAATCAACTCGTTCATTATTTTTTTATTCAAAAATTTATTACGAATTTGACTGCAGCGGAAACTTTAAAGCGAAGTAAACCCGGGACATATTTTTTCTAAATTGTGCAATCGAAAAACAACCAAAAAGCATAATTTTGGGTAAAATTTTGAAATTTTTTTATTTTTATTATTCTAAATGCCAAAACAATAAAGCAAATTTTAAAAAAATCTTTGAATCGCCCCAAATTAAAGTTTTTATTCTGTTTTTGGGCACTTTGATCGATTTTTATTAATTAATTTTTTGATCTTTTTAAATTTTTTAATCAGCAAAAAATATAAATAACAATTTTAAGCCTGTTATGTTAAATATTGTCATTATGTAGTTATGCCATAAGCTACTGGCACCGAACCAGTGTATTCTGCGTGAGAGATATTAGGCCGACATAATATAATTAAACAATTTAAACATGAAACAAACGCTAATGTAATTTTTTTAAAACATTAAATCTTGTTGGTTTTTTTTGTTTAAATAATACCATTTTTGGTTGGAGTTATTATATTTTAATTAATATTGCTAAAATTAATCAAAATTATTGAGAGTCGTTGGAGCCGAGGGAACGTAAAACCGGAGCTTGCAGCCGAAAATGAAAAACTTGAAGGTGAGAGTTGTGAACTTTCAGCCTAAATTGTGAAATTGCCGAAAACCTATACCTAATGCTAATCATCACAAACTAAATGGAAATTTAGTTAAACAGTGAAAAAAAAAAAAAACAAGAATTTTTTTGGAAAATGAAGAAAAATATAAACCGCTAAACAAATATGAAATTAACTAAACCAATTTTTTGCAAAGTCAAAACCAATTTTCGCTAGTAACCTATAATATTAGCTATATTGATTAAATCAAGATCAGTTGCTCAGTTCAAATCATATAGACTCATAAAACAAAGTATAGCTAGCTGGTAGTAT